>JAJPUD010007200.1:47284-112550 GCA_023553655.1 Myrmecobius fasciatus | reverse complement strand
ACACATACAAAGAAAAGAAAAAATGTAAGGTTATATATGTCAATGGATTTCACTGATCATTTAATTTGCTGACCTGGGTACTCCCTAGCGGGATGCAGATTACAACTCATTCATACATTCTCATACTATGCAATTCTTGTCTGCCTCTTTCACAAATCTCCTATGAATTCACCAGACAGAGGTCTGAAGACCTCTGATTCTTTTAATAACTTGTGTATATCAGTGCAAAAGCTTATTGATTTATTGATTAGACATTGAAACTGTAAGTTCTTTATCCCTAATTCTTTATATATGATCAGTCAAAGTTCTTATTTTGATTTCTTGACACCACAATTGACTTTGTTTGATGAACAGCAAAAGCTAATTTGTTATATTCAAGGTAAGCTGAATTAATTTCATTTTGAGAATTTGACTTTTTTATATTTGGATGCAGTGAAGTTTCTTTGATGATGATTTTTTAACAATTTCTTACATGAAAAATGCAATTGATAACCAGTTGTAATTTTCTCATACCCACAATGAATATCTCCACTATTTTTGCATTTGTTTATATTTTTCAACTGTTACAGCCTTTCCCTCTAAGATTATCTTCCATCTACTCAGTCCATAGGATCCATATACTTATTCATTTGCTTACCCCATTCAAACCCAGCTCCTTGAGGGCAGAGTCCTTTTTTGCCTTTTTTTGTATTAATCAATCAATCAACTGTTTATTAAGCACTTGCCCGTTATGTGCCAAGCATTGTGCTAGGATGTAGAAATACAAATACAAATGAATGAAGCAATCCTTATCCACAAAGAGTGTAGCCTTAGCCTATGGAAAGCACTTAATAAATATCTGTTGACTGACTGTCCTTTCTGTGATTTATCTGAAATTATGGTATTCCATATCCACAAAGAGTGTAGCCTTAGCCTATGGAAAGCACTTAATAAATATCTGTTGACTGACTGTCCTTTCTGTGATTTATCTGAAATTATGGTATTCCATAATACATAACTACATTACATCACTCAAGAATGTTGGTATTTTAAAAAACAAACAAACAAGAAGTTCAGAATTTTCAAAATCACTGCACAAATAGAGTTCCAGGAGCAGAGCCAAGATGCCAGAGTGAAGCCAGGAAGCTGCTCAAGCTCTCCTAGTTTCCCTCAAAAAACACAAGAAATCAAGGCTCTAAACAGAACTTGATGGAATGAAACCACTCTCTAGTTCAAGATAGATTAGAAGGACTTCAAGAAATGTCAGTCTCACTGAGGTAAAAACAGTATTCAGTCCAGCTCAGATGAAATCTTGGAAAGCCAGTAAAAGGGCCTTAAACACAACAAATCAGCAACTAAGATCCTCCGTTCTGGCTCAGTAAAAAAGCAGACAGTAAGGCAGCCTCCAATCACAGCTCAGAAGGGAAAATGTGGGAAACCAGGCTGTTTCCTAGAAAGAGCAGGTAAAGCTACCCCTGCAGTGAGCAAAACACCAAACACGAGGGATCTCTGTACTCAAAGCCAAGTCCCAGAGCTGCATAGGAAAGTTGAGACAATGTCCCCTTTACCCCAGGAGCAGAGCTCGATCATAAAAGTTTAAAAAAAGAGTAAATACAAAATGGAAAGAAAATGAGCAAGAACAGAAAAGAACCCTGACTATAGAAAGCTACTATGGTAACAGGGAATACCAAAACACCAACTCAGATGAAAACAAAATGTTCACAGGGGAAATCTCAAAGAGTGATATGAATTGGTCTCAAGCCCAAAGTTCTTAGAAGTGCTCATAAAAGAATTTAAAAGGCAAATAAGCAAGGAAGAAGAAAAATGAGAAAAGAAGTGAGAAGTAGGCAGGAGAGAGTCAATAGCTTGGAAAAGGAAGGCAATTCCTTAAAAAATACAATTGGCCAAATGAAAAAAAAAAAAAACCTTTAACAGTAGAATTAATCAAATGGAAAAAGAAGTATAAAAGCTAACTGAAGAAAATCACACATTAAAAACTAGAACAGGGAAAGTGGAAGCTAACTATTAACTATGAGATTGAAGAATTAGTCAAACAAACTAAAAAAAATGAAAAAATGAAAGAAATGTAAAATACATCATTGGAAAAACAGCTGATCTGGAAAATAGATACAGGAGAGACAATTTAAAATTATTAGTCTATCTGAAGGCCATAACCACAAAAAGAACCTGGAGAACATTCTTCAAAAAATCATCAAGGAAAACTGCCCTGATATATTAGAACCAGAGGGAGAAATAGTCATTGAAAAAAAAATCTGGAGATGCTACTAAGCATCTCTAGAAAGAGATTCCACAAAGAAAACCCCAAGAAACATTGCTTCAAAACTCCAAAACTATAATCTCAAATTTAAAATACTACAAGCTGCCAGACAAAAGCAATTCAAGTATCAAGGAGCAATAGTCAGGATTACCCAGGACCTGGAAGCTTCAATAATAAAGATTGGAGGACCTGGTATATCATATTCCAGAAGGCAAAGAACCTGGGATTACTACTAAGAATTAACTACCCAACAAGACTGAGCATCATCTTTCAGGAGAGGAGATGAATCTCCATGAAGTAAAATATTTTCAATCATTTCTATTGAAAAAACCAGAATAAACAGAAAATTTAATTTTCAGACACAGAACTCAAGAGAAGCATAGAAAGGTAAACAGGGTAAATATATATATATAAAATTTAAAGTAAGCTGTTTACATCCCTAGATATGAAAATGATATCTCTTGAGAACTATATCTGTTATTGGGGCAGTTAGAGGGGGCATCACAGGAACAGAGGGTGTGGATGGATTCTGATGTGATGATATTAAAGAAAAAGACATTAAGGGGTGGAAAAAGAATTGTACTAGGAGAAGAGGGAAGGGGAGATATAATAAGACAAATTAGATCACATTAAGAGGAACAAAAAAAAACATTAAATTGAAAAGAAAGAAGGGAGTGGATGAACATTGTCTGAAGCTTGATCTCATCAGTTTTGGTTCAAAGAGAGAATAACAATCAATTGGGTATAGAAATTTATTTTATCCTATAAAAAAGTAGGGGAAAGAGGAAATAAAGGGGAGAAGCTGGATAGAAGGGAGGGCCTAAACACTAGGAGAAAGAGGTAAGAGAAAGGAGGAGTGGTGATAGAAGGTAGGGCACATAGAGGGTGGGCTGGGTTAGAAACAAAACTACTAAGGAAGGACAGAGTGAAAAGAGAGAACAAAAGTATACAGGGGAGAAAATGGGATGGAGGGAAATATAGACCTGGGGAGCATAATTATGAATGTGAATAAGATGCACTCTCCCATAAAACAGAAGCGAATAGCAAAACAGATTCCTACAAGAAACACATTTGAAACAGAGAGATCCATATAGATTAAGGGTAAAAGGCTGGAGCAAAGAAAGCAGGGGTAGCAATTCTGATCTCAGATAAAACAAAAGTAAAAATAGGTCTAATTAAAAGAGATAAGGAAGGAAACTACATCTTGTTAAAGAGTATCATAAACAATATTAAATATATATGCACCAAATGGAAGAGCATCCAAATTCTTAGAGAAAATATTAAAATCACTGCACAATTTTCCAAATGTGTCTCATCACAATCTCCCATTTAATTCTGAGGCCAACTAACTGCCTGTGAGTGTTCTAGATAAAAGTACTCATCACCAAAAACAATCACCAAATACAAATTGACAAATATAAATACCATTGTATTCATAGTATTTATATGTGTAATATTTATTTAAATATCATTATATTTACTTTACAACTGTAGGCCATAATTTAGAAAAGAGTCATTTTTTCTCCTTTTTGGAAGGTTAGGCTGATCTCACTTGAATGGCCATGGATCTCAGTGCAGTTATCACAATGTCATCTGAAATCATCTGTGTAATATCTCTGTCAATGGGAAATTCATTGTCTCCCTGGATTTTATACAGAAGATTTCCCATGACAGTGGTAAGATACAAGTGCCAAATGAGCATGAGAAGCAATATAGACTAAACGGAGAACATTATGAACTAGCCTAATTAGGGAAGCCTTTAGAGGAAAGACAAGAGTTGAGAAGAACATTTAAAGACAGATAGTATTCACAGAGAGGACTGGAATAGAGGAGAGAAGTGTGTACAAAAGTGTACAAGGTAAGTCTCTGGAAAAATAGAATAAAGCAATCTAAAACAAAAAAAAACTGTGTAGGAGAATATTAAAGATAAATTTGAAGGAAGAAGTTGAATAATAGATTTTGAAGAGCCTTGAATAACAAGTAAATGGTCTTTTTCTTGTGAACAGTGGTGTTATTTTGAAGGTCTTACAGATGATGATAAAATAATGAAAGTAATATTTCAGACAGATCTGTTGAGTAAACAGTATAAAGAACAAGTTGGTGGAGGAAGAAATTCAAAGAAGAAAATCACTTTTTCACAATGTGATGAAAAATTGAATCAGGATGGTATCAGTAGGAATAGAAAAAAAAGATGTTGGGCATGAGAAATATTAAGACAGAAGCATCATACAGACTTAATCACTTGATTATTGAATCAATGTAGTGAAGAAGTAAAGGGCCAAAGATGACTTTCAAATTTCAAACTTGAATGACTGAGGGCACTGACAGAAAAAGGTAAGTAAAGAAAGGAAGTTGGCTTAGAGGGGGGAAAGATGAGTTCCATTTTAGATATGTTGATGGATTTGAACTGACAATGAAATAATAAAAGGCAAATGTCCAGTATGTAGAGATACACAGGTCTAAACTAGAGAGAAAGCTGTGGAATACATGTTTATGATAGCTGCAGCTATAACAGATGAATCTCTAAAAGAGGAAGTCTACTGAGAGAGGAGATCGAGTAGTTGAAGAAGCTGTGGATAATTTTTATATTTGGAGAGCAGAAAGAAACAGAAGAGAAGTTATAGGACATAACAGTATCATGAAATAAGTTTCAAGAAGAAAAGAGTGGTCAATCAATTCAATGATTTAGAGATATCCATCACATAACAGTTTATTCAGATGTGTTGATTAGAAGTATGCAATTTCAGTAGCAGTTGGGGCAGGACTTAGATTGTAAGGAGTTGAGTGAAAGAATTGTGAGGAAATAGGGAATATAGACCATTCATTTGAATCATTTGAGTAAAAATTTTATTGCTTACTTCCACTCAGCTCTGATTATTTTCCCTCCTATGAAAATGCCCCATAATGATTTTTTTAATTTTAAATATTATTTTGAAACATAATACAATGGAAAGGGTAATGGTTATGCAATCAGAGGACCTATGTTTAAATTTTATTTCTGAGATGCACCATCTATAACCCTAGACGAGTCACTTAATTTCAATTTCCTTGACTAAACAATAAAAGAGGTGGGGTAAGTGATGTCTAAGGACTATGACCCCACGAAATGCATTAATTCAACAGTCCTCTATACTTAGGAACAGTATCCTTTCATTGCTTATCTAAATAATAATATCATGCTGTGGTTTTTACTTTAGGCTGCCCATATAGCTTTACATTGGGATGAAAGCACTGATGTCATTACTGGTCTAAAGCAAAAGACATTCTATGGAAGACCTAACTGGAATAATGAGTTCAGAAAACTGGCTTACAACCACCCCAGGTAAGGTTAGTTCACTGATAATGTATCTTCTGTCCCTCTATGGACAAATGTACATTGCTCCTGAAGTTGAAAGCCACTGAATATTAATTGCCTAAATGTCAGGGTTTAAAATGTCAAAAAAAAGTTTACATTACTCAAAATCTTTTGACCGATTCAAAATTCTTCCCTTTGTATCAGTTCAAATTGTCATTTTTTCCCAAACATCCTCAATTTAAAGATATTTCTCACTCTGCACATACCTTCAAGAATTCTCCAGTGAATACAATTGTTCCTTAATGATTCAATTGGAGAATTCAATTTTTATTGGACTAAAAACATAGCTGGAGCTTCTTGCTTTGAAAAGCTTAATATCAAACAAGGAATGATAAGTCACCATTTAACACTCTCACCTCTGTCACTGTGGTTTGAGCAATGAGAGTCAGAAATTCTGAATCATTGGGTGTGTTTTATTGGGTAAAGCTTTTTTTTTTTTTTTTTTTTGTGTGTGTGTGTGTGTGTGTTAAATGAAAGTATTGTACTCCAAAGCTCCCAATTGTTCCAAGAAAATAAGTAGTTTTCATATAAACATATGGCCAAAACTTTCATGATATTGGAAGGGGGGGGGGGGATCCCTTTCAGAGTAAACAGATGTGTCAGCTAATGATGTAGTACTTTCCAAAGAAACTGTTAAAGATCTTGCTGTTGTCTTAGTAACAAATCCAATCCATGGAAGCAGATTTTCTTTATTTAATTCATCTTAGTTTTACCATGTTGTTGTCATTGCCTTCATTGTCATTTTCACCATTATCATATTCAAAAAGAAATTGCTAAATATCTTAATTGGATATGATGTTATGGTAGATGCAATTCAAAGAGACAACTAGACCTTATCATAGACCCATTCACTCTAATCCCTTTCCATATATGATATTCCATCACTAATATAAAACCATTAAGATTATATATGAGGGCACAGTACACTATCACATAAAAGTCAATTGAAAGTTAATATAAGTAGTGTATGAATATATAGTTCAAAGCATCATAAGATCATAGAGCTGAAAGAGACCTCAGAAGCACTCTAGTGCAACCCTTTCATTTTTCAAAGTTGAAAAATGAAGTCCAGACAAATAGGAGATATCAGAGGATTTGATGCATTTGAACTAGTTGCATAAGAAAAAACAACAGCCACCACCTTGATAGTACCATGATAAAACTGGATGGTTTTATTTTAAAAGTTAAAAGGTACTTTAAGAATTCAGGATATAGGAAAGCAGTCAACTCTTTCCTAATCAATTTAAGAAAGAGTCATATAAAATTTAAATAATTATTTAGATTTCATGATGGATGAGAAAAACTGTGAATGGGTGAGAAGGGACAAGGAAAAGATATCAAAAGACTGGGCAGAATTTTGGCAATAATAAAGCCTTTGAAAAATTATATTTATAAAATAGAGGCACAGGGTAGAATCTAGATTGCAATAAGAAACAGAAGTATCCAATAGGAAATGTAAACATATTAAAGGATATGGAGTTTATCACTAAAAAGAATTTTGAATGTCCTATCCTCAAAGCTCCTCATTTTAGTGATGAGGAAGCAGACCAAGGGTTTGATATATCAAGACAAGTTAAGCCTTAAAGTCTCTTCAGTCTTTGAGGGGCAGAAGTGGCGTCTGGCCAAAGTAATAGATTTAAAAGACCATTTCAGCAGTTGTGATGATGATGATGATACACTCTAAGGGAACAGTGGTTAAAGTAGGAAATTTGGTCAAATAGGATTTGTGATTCTTCAGTTGAGAACTGTCAAGTAAGTTAACTGGCCTAATGCAATCACAGTGGGAATAGAGCTGAAAGCGGGCTGATAAAGGAGATGTGGCGAAATCACTGTCAGAATTTATAGCTAATCAGGGGTTAGTAAGGGGCAAAAATAAGTAGAAGATTACCCAGAGGTTGCCGATGTGGAAGAACAGAAGTGATGGTGCTGACAAGCAATGGGGAAAACGGGCATGGGGGACATCTTGGAGAAAAAGTAAATAGGTTCTAACTGTGCAATGGTTGTTTAGTATATAGTTTCTATAGAAGAAATAAGGGTGGGAAAAACCAACATAATAATGCCACTTTATAATGGTATAGTTGGCTTCTGCTTTTATAATTTTTAACTTTTAGTCAGAAAAAAAAATCAATTGCAGAAGTATTTTATAATCACCTCTCAATTATTCATGAGTGGACTTTTGACACTATAGACCTTTGACTTTTTTCTTTTTTCCCCACATAAAAATCTTGGCTCAGACTAGATGTTGATATTATCACCTACACCTTTTAGAAATGTCACTTATTGGCAACTTACATTATCTCTGCTAATTTATCTTACATGCAACCTGCAGCACAGTAGGGAAGTCACTTAAAACAAAAACAATTATCCCCCTTCTTAGGAAAGGAGTGAACCAAAAACCTAAAATAAGAGAGAGACAGAGACAGAGACAGAGACAAACACACAAATACACAGAGAGAGACAGAGAAACAGAGACAGACATAGAGACAAAGACAGGAACAGAGAGACAACAAACTGAGAGACAGAGATAGAGAAAGGAACCCTTTCAGGCTGTAGTTTTGTATGGTTGCTAAGATGCAATTTTGTTTAACTCTAGAATAAAGTAAACAACCCAAAAGAGGGGCAAAAGGACAGGTTGGAGAAGGTATTAAGAGTTCTAGTTTTTCCTGGGTAAGATCTTCATGGTTCAGCTCCATTATTTTGTCTAAAACTAACTTCTAGAACCTCACATTTTCATTTAAACGTATAAAAGTACATTTAAGAGCCAAATATAATTTTTGAAAATATTTACTATTTAGGATTAAGTTTGTTTTTCCTTCTAACCAATAGTTTGAATTATAAAGAGATGACACATTGATATTGGAGCCTCTGTTGACTTTAAAATGTTGTGTAAACTTTAACAGAAAGCACAAGAAAACTGAAAAATTTGTTGTTCTTTTTCACATTTTTTACTTTTAGTTTTGAGTTCCAAATTCTCTCTCCCTCCCCTCCCCACTCTCTGAGACAGTAAGCAATCAAATATAGATTTTACATGTCCAATTTTGTAAAACATTTCCATATTACTCAGTCTGTACCAGAAAACTTGAATAAAAGAAAAAAATGATAGAAAGGAAATAAAATTAGTATGCTTTGGTCTGTATTGAAAACAATATCATTTCTTTCTCTGGAAGCAAATAGTATGCCTCATTATTAGTCCTTTGAGATTATTTTAGATCATTGTCTTGCTGAGATTGGCTAAGTCATTCACAATTCTTCATCAAACAATATTGCTATTAATTTTTACAACATTCTCCTGGTTCTGTTCCCTGTACTATGCATCAGTTCATGTAAGTCTTTCCAAGTTCTTCTGAAATCATCCTGCTTATCATATATTTTAGCACAATAATATTCCATTATTATTCCATACTACAGCTTGTTTAGCTATTCCCCAATTGATGGGCATCCCTTTGACTTCTAATTCTTTACCATCACCAAAAGAGTCACTATAAATATATTACAAGCAGATCCTTTTTCCTTTTTTTGTTTTTCTTTGGTATATAGATCTAGCAGGTATTGCTGAATCAAAGTGTATGTGTAGTTTTATAGCCTTTTGGGCATAGTTACAAATTGCTATCCAGAATTTAAAGTGCTTTTGAAATATATTTTAAACCCTTATTTTAAAAGTCTTATTGAATAATTATTTTCGTTCACATTTACACAATGCTTTAAGGTTTGCAAAATATGCTATATATACATATATGTACATATATATATATATATATTTCACTTAAGGCGCAAAATAGCCTTATAGTTTTAAGAAAAGCCTATGTCATCCCCATTTTATAAATAAGGAAACCCAGTCTCAGAAATTAAGTGACACACCCAAAGCTAGAAAGTGTCAGGGCCCAAATGGTATTCAGTGATGAGACGTCTTTACCAGAACTCTGGTATTCCAAAGATTAAACCGTTGATCTATTTATCTACCATGTACCTTCTTATCTACATTTCTAATTATTCTTTTTTGTTCCTACAAATTTGACTGAAAGTTTCATCCTGCTGTAATCATCTTATTTTCCCTACTCTTTACTAACATTTTAGTCAGAAAAGTCTGTTTGCCCATTTACAAACAATAATGGAGTTAAAGTGCTTTTTAGCCCAATAGCTATGTAAACTTCCTCAGCTTCTTGGAAAAAAGGTCTTGGTATCTTCCAAAACAGATGGAAGCCTCAGGGTTTAAATTTCACTTAATATTTTCACTATCCAGTATTTCTTAGCCCCTAGAAAAAGGATTAAGATTTTTTAAAAATTTTAACCTTTGAATTTAGACCTCTATTGCTTACTAGACAATTTCAAGTGCCAGTATAATGAATAATAGACACATGTAGGCAAAAGTCAATTGTTGTTTTATCCCTGGAATACCAGAACTCTGGGAAAAGTCATTTCACCAATGAGACAGCTAAGCATCACCCTTCAGAAAGACAATGACCCCTTTAAAATAATTTTGTTTTCTGCTTTGTAAAAAGAAGATTTATGTTTAATGAAGCTTTTAATGAAGAAATCTAGGAAAGAGAATGCCAATAAAATCTAATTTTTAAAAGAGAAAATCTAATATTTAGAAGTATTTCAATATCCTGGCCTTTGTCCAGATATAAATGAAACACACAATCCAATTACTGTTCTGCACAAAGGACAAAGTCACATTAATTTTCCTCAAGATGGTTATTAAAGAGATAAACTGTATTTTTTTCTTATTATGTCAAGGATATGTTTGTTTCCAAGCATACTTGGCTACTCTTGCAAGACTGGTCTGTTCTGTCATTAGCTCATCTCTATTGGCAGAGATCGGTCAGTAGGAATTGGTGGATTTGTTAGTGGTCTAAGAAAAAGCCTTTGTTCTTGAGGGCCTTTGAAGTAAGAATCTCAACCATTTCTATTCATCACCAGAAAGTTAAGAATCCTTTTGACTTACTCTTTTAAAAACATTTACCTGTTCACTCAAAGCTGTGGCTTACTCTTGCTCCCAGAAGAAAGAGTTAAATAAAAAGAATAAAGGAAAAGGGGAAAGAAAACACTTTTTTTAAGAAGATGAAAACCAGCACCAAAAAAAAGCTCGAAGGGAAGCAGATCAAAGAGAAAAGTGCTGGCTACAAAAAGAAGCAGAAAATTGTAAAAATAACAGTAATAGGGAAACAAATTGATGGACATCAAAATGAATACAAATAAGGAAAGAGGAAGGAAAAATTAAAAATAGATGAAAGGCAGAAGAGAGGAAATATGACAGCTTATACTTTTGTTTTTGTTTGTAATTAATTTTTGTAATTATTAAGGCTTCAATATGAAAATAGAAATATAATAAAAAAAAACATTTTGGCACACTCTAAGGGTATATATTAAAAAATAAGGTCAATTTACTGGCATGCCCACACTAACATCCACCAGACAGTTTACATATTATAAAGCTAGATGATAGAAATCCTTAGAAAATAACTCTTAATACTTTAAATAATGAAAAAATTCCCCCAAAATTTGGCATGGTGATTTAAACAGAGGCCTCAGCTGTAAAGGAAAAGTCCTGGGTTCTAATTCCAGCTGTATTATTAGCTAAATACATGGCATTGGATAAGATCTAACACCTTTCCTAGTGTTAACCAAGACAATCCCTACCAAAGTTGAGACAATGAGTACCAAAAATAGTGACTCTGGTATTTGAGTTAAGAAGTAATGATGCAATACTGAACTGTCCTAAACAGATGGTGGCAGTCTGCTATTCTGCATGATTTCTATAAAATACATGAAATTTTTAAAGAAAAAGATATGTTATTTAAATTATGAAAAAGGATATTCCTAGGCAAAATCTTGGCCAAATGCATAGCCACAGGCCAGCCCTTCTTTTGAAAATACTCATTTCTTAATACTTTCTTATGACTACCCACTATCACTAATTTCACATCTACCTTGAGATGCCATTCATCTTATCTCAGGTTATGATGACAGTGTATATTTGCTGATTTGAATTTTAACCCAGTAACTCACTTACTCAGAACTGTCTGAGCCAATGTCTAGTGCTATCTATTTCCTTCTTTGGTATATTCAAAAATTGTATCTGCTAATATTAGCCTTAAAATCCCAGCAGTAATTTAAGATCTGAGTTAGAACAACAACAGGCAGTTACACTGAATTTATTGATGGTAGAAGATTAGTGGGTCCTCTAAACTTTAGACCCTTTCAGGCTTTAGAGCAGTGACTAGGACAATAAGCAATGACATTGATAAGAGGTGACCAAAGCTTTAGAGCAGCATATTAATAATAATATTGAGTATTGAGTATTGTATTGAGTATTATTGATTTTGATTGTATTGAGTATTATTGATTGTGGCTAGGTGCCACAATAGATAGGGCACTGGTCTTGGAATCAGGAAAACTCATCTTCATGCGTTCAAATCTGGACTCAAACACTTAATAGCTGTTATGATCCTGAGCAAGTCATTTAATCCTCTTTGCCTCAGTTCTATAAAATGGATGGGTGAAGGAAATGACAAACCATTCTAGTATCTTTGACAAAAAAACCCTCAAATGTAAGGTATCACAAACAATTGAACATGACTCCAATGACTCAGCAACAATAGCAGCGTTAATTTTGGATTGTAGTGGCAATCAAAGTACACAGGAGAACAAAGGGACTGAAAATTCTACACTTTTAAAAATCAAACTTCAAATCTTCTGCATAATCTCCCAAGAGGGACTTGCTACTGTGGCTAAATAGGCACACATTTTGCTACTGTATTTCTGCAATAATTCTCACCAAATTACAAATGATTTTCTTTTACAGATTAACAATCTTCCATTTTCCCACCTGCAGAGTATATAATTGGATAGTATTATTTTCTAATCAGTTGTCCAGTGTCCAGAGCTTAAAAGAGCTTATGTTTATATTATATAATCCAGCTATTTTAAATATTAATTATGCTGATGAACCTCCACTAAACTATAATTCAGATGCCTCATCATAACATAGAGATAAGCAACTTTGGTTCACTAAAGATTATATGGAACATAAACTTTGGTAGAATTATCAAGCTGGAAATTCCTGGTCACACGCTATGGGTCAGATGTTGGAGAGCCAATTTGGCTAAGTTTAGAGTGGCTCTTCAAGAGATATTTGGTCATGAAATGATGAATTATTTTGAACACAGCAATTTATGAAGCCCATCATCTAAGAATTTGAGGGACTTCTCTTTGTCTCAATGAAAGAAGACCTTCCACAATGGACAGGTTAATCTTTTGATACTTTAAATTACCACTAAATCCAATCATTAATTTCAGATAGACTTGATTTTTTAAATGTATTTTTAAATTAAGGTGTAGGGCTTTATAGAGTTCACCTAAATTTCAGAGAGCCATTTCAGGTACTCAATGAAATGCTATTGGTCTGTGTTCAAGTTTCCTCTATTTATACAAGGGTTTTACTTTCACATATTATTCTGGTTCTTTATTTTATATTGCTTTTCTCACATTAACAACTTTGTATTCCATATTTTCTCCTTCCATAATATCTTCACAAACCTTATTGTGATAAACTTTCTCCTAACAATACTAGATGATGAATTTGTCTAGGCCAGAAACTTCAAAGAAGTGAAAGGGACCCTAATGAGTCAATCCCCTCATTTTATAAATGAGAAAAATGAGCCAATTTGTCCAGGGTCACACAGCTACTAAGTGACTGAAGTGAGGAGTCTTCCTGCCTCCAGGGCTAGTACACTCTCCACAAGACCACACCATGTTGCCTTTCATTAAAATGTTAACTAGGGCATGGAATGGTCTCGATTTACATTATGGGAGGCAATACCCACACCATTGAAATCACTGATTCCAAAAATGCTGATGTTGAAATAATATTGCCAGCATCTGTCTATATCTAGCCATGACTCTCAATTTCAACATAATTCCTTTCTCTACTGCCACCTTAGAAACTCCATTGTAAATAATAAATGCCCCTGGCTATGAGGCAGCTCACCTGTTACCTGTTTATCACTCCCTGTTCTTGCCATTGATACCATTATAATGTCAGAAGACAGTGTGGAAGCCTCTAGTTCATTAGGGAGACTCTCATTATTGGGCTTTTAGGAGGACTTGGACCTGAGAGAGCAAGCAAGGGTGGGTCACAATCTATGAAGCCAAAAGGAATTCTCAGAGCAGTAAGGTCACAAATTCGTTTGAGTATTTGAGAGCCCCACCTAGTGGATAATATTAATGGTAATAGTAATCATTGCAACATTTCATCCCAGGGGAAGCAGAGATTTCTATGTATGAATCCCTGTTTGAGATGTAATTTTGTGCTTTAAAATATCATCATGGATTGCTTTTTTTCAAGATTTGCTTAAGAGGTGAAAAAATTAAAGTGTATCAGAGTAAATAAAATGAGCTTTTCATATACAGATTTTTTTAAACATAGAACTCTGCCTGCCATTTAATTAGAAGTTGACTAGAACCATATTGTATGAATGAATTTTATCTTGCCCATTGTTTTCAGGAAAGTAAAAATACTTTCATGTTAGTTTGGGTAAATGTGTCCATCTGGTTTCACATTTGCCTGTGTGCACACCCTTCATTTCTCATTTATACATGTACATATTGCTTAGCACTCAGATTATAGCACACAGGAATTCTATTGACTGAAATAACTTGCAAGTTCATTTATATTAACTCTTTTAAATAATCAAATAGTCCAATATAAAATGGACAACACTATAGCTGGACAGATGGCACTCTTCCTTTGTTTAGAATATTATCTTTACATAATACCTTTTTATTCAAAATCAACTAGCCCCCTAGCTTTAACTATCAGCATGAAATCAAATACACAATATTCTTTTACTTTACTGGAAGGTTTGATTTCTAGGTGGTTGATTTTGGAATTCTTTCCTTGATTTGTTGGCCTTATATTTTGACTTAAATGGTACCTAGCATGCTAAGAGATCTGTTTCAGCTATTTTAGACTCTCCAAAAAGTAATAGGGCCCCAAATGTCTGTCTAAGTGGGGAATGAGGATTGGCAGCCCAGTAGCCCAGTGTAGAAACTCTTCAGTCACTAGATATGTCCACTGAGAATATATCTAGAAGAAGAAGAAAAAAAAAAACTGGTAATACTGTTCATTGACTCTGTACTTACACTATAACAAGGGACAATAGATTCACATATAAAATAAATTTGTTCCTATTATTTAAATCCTTGCTAAGATGATTGCCACAATAGTGATAAATTCAAAATCCAAGATCTACAAGCAGAAAAAATATATGGACATGGTTATATTTGATTTTGTTTTACATGGTTCTGGATAATTTAAAAAAAAAAAAAAAAAAAAAACTACTTTGTCCTGTCCCCTAAGGCTGCCTTTTAGCAAACAAGAAGGAGAGAAAGAAGGAAGAAGATAAGAGCTCAAATTTCAGCTTTCTGAAGGATCTCAGAACCATTTAGGCAAACCTTTAACTTAGCAAAGAAGTAGGGGGTGACATGAATTTGGCTTGAAAAACTATGCTGCTCTGTTCAGCAATATAATTGAATGTTATTGAGGTATCGTTGTAAGCATTAAAGAAAGAATATATAATAAGCTAGAAATGAGTGATGGCAGTTCCAAATAGAACAATATTGCAATATAAGAATGCTTACCTCAGTACAGTATTAAAGCAGCTAACAGCAATAATAATTCCAAAAAGAGTCTTCTATGAAATATAATCATGTGACAAATTATTTGGGAGAGTTTCTTGTTGTGAAAAATAAAAGTTTTCCCCAAAAAGAATAAACCCAAGTTGGGCCTATTATGTAGACCAGAAATGAACTTTGAGTATGTAGCCCTTGTGTCTTCTTTCTAAGTCCCTATAAATCCAAGGGAAAAATTCTATTTATTGATTTTATTTGCAGAATGCACTCTGGGCATAGAGTAACTTGATTTCTTTTTTTTAAATGGGGCTTAGAGTCTGTCTTTCCAGGCATATAACTTACCAAGCATAAAAGCCAACACATAAAAACAAACATACAATTTAAATATAGGGTGCTCAAGGCAGTAGGAGCAAGGAAGCCAAGGAGGTGGTAGGATTACTCCTGAATTTACTATGCTCCCATATATCTGCAGGATTTAAATCTCCTGACATACAATATTTTGAATCTCATCTGTCCATAGCATGGCTGAAGTGTTTGAGGGCAGGAGGGAGAGCCGCCAGAGAATAAGATGGATATTTAGCCAATGTAGAAGTGAAAAATTGAATTTTCTTCTTCGTTGCTAGCATTTTTTATTATTAAATTCCAAAGACAAGGCTCTTAACAGGTTTTAGTACTTTTGTAGCTCATTTAAATTTTGTTCTCTTCTCAGCAAAATCAGCAGCACTAGATGGATCAATGCCGATAACGCTGCTTCTGTTTCAGAGCCTTGTGGATTCACACAGGTCTACAGCTTTTAGATTGTAAACTGAAGAATGATACACACTGTTTCTTCATTTCTTTCACTGAAACCTCTCTTTAAAAAAAAATCTAAGTAATCTTGGAAAATCATATTTTATAGGAGGATTTTTCACCATTTGCTAAATTCTTTTGGGGATCTGTAATACTTGTCCATGGGCTTATGAAAGGGAAGCTGCCACATCTGTGCTTTAACAGCTTTGTGAAGGTTTTCTGCTTTATGAATCACAATATTTATTGATAAATGGATATTTGTCTATGGAAAACATAAATGCTATAGAAGGGTATGCTAAGATAAAGGAGGTCATCAATCATCAAAAGCTAGCATTTTTATAGTGCTTAAAGGTTTGCAAAGTACTTTGTTTATGTTATCTCACTTTATTCTTACAACAATCCCTTGAGGTAAATTCAATTATTATCACCATTTTAAAGATAAGAAAACTAAAGATTCACCTGAAGTCATTCTGCTAATATAGTTAGCTGAGATAGGATTTGAACTCAGGTCTTAGTGACTCCAGGTCCCATTATGCTATCTGCCCCTAGGTATGAGCTTTGGTCCCAGAAAGATGGGGAAAGACTGAATTTTCAACCTCAGTATATAAAGAAACCCATGTCCTTGCACATAGTAGATATTTAATAATTTTCTGGAGCTCTGTTCCAAGGATGAGGGTGACTTCTGTGAATGTACAAAAATAGAAACATAACAAGCAAAATTAAAGAATGGCTACTTTTCCACTTTGGCTAGAATGAAGAAATTATGAAGGAGAAATTTGTGAAATAAATTGGGAAAACTAGGTTAGAGCTAGACTGTGGAGCAACATTTATATGTACATCTTTCTGATCATAATTTTAAAAAAAATTATATGTGTATATAATTTATGTATATATATCCTTTTTTTTTTTTGAGGCAATTGGGGTTAACTGGCATGCCCAGCATCACATAGCTAGGAAGTATTACATGTCCAAGGCTGAATTTGAACTTGGGTTTATCCCAACTCCAGGACTGGTGCTCTATTCACTGTGCCATCTAGCTGTCCCTGTTATTAAAATTTTACATTAACATTTATGTAGTAATGCACAAGTAGGGCTATATCTCTGTGAAAAATAAATGTTGTAAAAAATATGAGCAACTAAAATATATACAGATAGAATGCATACGTGTATAACACAGCTATCATAAGTGTGTCCAAGGTTGAACAATAAAAATCTTGGATTTTTTTATTAGTTGATAAATCCACAGGATTTATCCATAGGAAGAAAACTAGGATGGCAAAGATCCTTGAGATCATGTTATATAAGGATCAGCTAAAGAAATTGGGGATGCTTAGCCTGAGGAAGAAAAGCCTTGGAGGAAACTTGATAAATAACTTCCAAGCAACTGAAGATCAGTCATGTGGAAGAGAGCTTCAGAAGCAGAATCAGGAACAATTAATGGAAATTACAAAGAGATAGATTTAACATCCTAAAAGCTATCCATAGGACTGGGACTGCTTCAAGAAGTAGTGAGTTTAGGGCAGCTAGGTGGTGTTATAGATTAAGTACCAGCCCTGAAGTCAGGAGGGCCTGAGTTCAAATATGATCTCAGATACTTAATACTTCTGTGACCCTAGGCAAGTCATTTAACCCAATTGCCTCAGGAAAAAAAAAAAAGTAGTGAGTTCTCCTTCTTTGAAACTTTTCAAGAGGGAACTTGAATTCAAAGCTTATTAAACTGTGAGTCATGACTCCATATGGGATGATCATGAAATTATGATTTATTATCAGGGAATATTTTTGTATACCTATTTTACATACCTGAAGTCATGTAAAAAATTTTCTGATGAAAAGGGATCATGAGTTCAAGAACCCCTGGACTAGATCATCACTCTTAGATACGGTTTGTAGAAATTCTTTTGGGGCATTGGTTGATATAGATGGTGACTATAGTCCTTTCCAACTCAAAAATTGTGTGATTGATGCTATGTAACATAAAGAGTTTTGGGATGATAGCATAAACATTATACAGTATATAAACTACAGACTAAAATGTGATGATGTAGCTATGAACTACAGGGAAGTAATTCAAGTAACCAGTTCTCCACTCATTTTTTAAGCACCCTACATGCAAGATATTGAGTATTCTAGGCATTGAGGACACAAAGACAAAAATTAAAAACAGTTTTCTCCTCAAGAAACTTTCATTCTATTTTAGGGTGTGAGAAGAGAGGCAATAATTTAAGAAATAACAAGGTAATTTGATGATAAAGAATGAACTATAACAGTGTGTGGGATCAAGAAGATATCCCTTATAAAATGGTCAATGAAATGAGTGTCACAAATATGAGACTGGTATCTAGCATTTAAAATTGGTATAGCATCTTGGAAAAATGAATGTGGATTGAGAAGACAGACATTGACTATAATATAAAAACAAGTCACCAGTAAAATGTATTATTATTATTATATAAACATAAACTGCATTAATATTACATATAGAAGTATATGTCATATATACATATATGTATATGGTAACTTTAAGATTTATAACATGCTTTACATGTTATCTCATTTGATCTTCACAATAATATTTTGAAGCGAATGCTTTTATTATATCCATTGTATGAATGAGGAAACTGAGACTGAGAGATTGTGAGATACCCAACATCACAGCTATAAGTATTTGATATAGAAACTGAAGTTGGTTTTTCCTGATTGCAAGTTTCACACTCTAACCGCCTAGCTGCCCTTATATTTTTAAATGAATCTTGGAGGCAGAAAATCCAAGACCATTAGGTTCTGCAAATAGTCACATGTGCAAATCATAGAATAGTTTTAATCTATGCATGAGGAAGTTGTCAGTTCTGGAAGCATCCCCATCCCTGGCATTGCTTTTAATCAAGGAATCAGGTGAATAATAAAATCATGAAGACTTGGACCATCTATCTGAGGTACCATATGTCAAGAGTGAGTCAATCAAGAGAAATCATGATCAACTTCATGAGGTTACCATTCATTTGGTCTGATTCATGGTCCTTGTGTATCAGATGCCTCAGCTCACTTTACACTCTCCACAATCCTTGAATGATCTTTGGGATTTTTTTCATTTTTCATTTGTGGAACTTTGTGATTTGGGTCATATATTAATATGTTCTGTATACAAGTGCTAGTGAGAGAGAACCAAAAGCTAAACTTCTCTACCCAGCTAATACTATCCCAAATGTTTAAATATGGCTACCCAAAGAAAGGAGTTGGAAACTTGTGAGAGAGTAGCACTATTATATAAATATTAATCCACATAGGTTTATAATAATCTTAAAGTGTGTCATAACTTTGTAATAACAATGGCTTATTCCAGCCCAATTCATCCCTTTAAATCCAACTGGGCATGGGGAAAGTAGGAAGAGGCACAGAAAGCATATACATCTTAGAACAACTTCATTGAATCAAATAGTTGTATTAGTGGGCATCTTTTTTGAAAAAGAATTTTCTGGAATTTTGCCATGGATATGAGGACTTTTCAAGTAGCAGTTAGAATTCAGAGAGGAAATTAGTTTAAATGTACTGTAATTATAAATTACTGTAATTACCTTTTGCCAGGTACCTTTGAAAGCAGGGTTGGAAATTGTGTTGAACCATCAGTTCCTGTCACAGATGTCATGTCCTGGAAGTAGTCCCTTTTATTAATGATTCTCAGAGGCATAATAATAATTGGAATTCAGTTAAATGAGGAAGAACATGTTGAGACATATACTGGAATGGATTGGGCTATAAGTACTTCCCTGCAAAAAGTCAATTATTGCAATAATAAAGAGCAGTATTTGAATAGTTGCTATGGATTCTAGAAATTTCACTATAGAGTGCTTATGGTGTTATAGGCCTGGATTTTGAGGGTGCCATAGAAATCAATCAGAAAAATTCCATAGCTATGTAACATTTATCAAAACTCTGTGAGGGTTTCATACACTTCCAGGGATGAGCTACAATATGATGACCACTATGATTATTAGAATTTCTAATCCCAGACAACTGGAACCATTGTAATAGAGTGGACTTCTGTTGGAACAAAGTGAACCATAATTTACCTGGTATGACTTGGGAGATACAAGGAAGACCTCACTACTCTGAAAAATCCCACAACCTCTGATCAGGCAGGGTCATATTGAGCAGGTCAGGGGCACACAGCTATAATATAACATGCCAATAATAATAAATTTTTAAAATTTATATCTCTCTTTGCATTTTCTGTGTCTATAACAGTATCTAGATAGAATATAATTGATTTTTAATAAAATGTTTAAGTCAAATCAAGAAGCATTCATTAGTGTCTACTGATTTCCAACCCCTGGGAATACAAACAAAGGCAAAAGGACAGTTACTTCTCACAGTTCACCCAGAGAGAGACAGCATGAAAATAGCTATGTTGAAACAAGATATATACAAGGTAAATTGGAGAAAACCAACAGAAGGAAGACATTAACATTAAAGGGGATGAGGAAAGGCCTCCTGGGTAAGGTGGCATTTTAGTTAAAACATGATGGAAGCCAGGAAAGCCAGGTGGCAGAGATAAGGAGGCTGGGAATTCTGGACTTGGAGGACATCTAGTGAAAATGGTTAATCATTAGGTACTGTGTCTTGTGAAAGGAATTGCAAAGAAACTAATGTCACATGGCTCTCTTCAACAATGAAATGCTTCAAACTAGTTCCAACTGGTCAGTGAAGAAGGCCATATATACACCCAGAGAGAGGGATATGAAATGTGGACCACAACATAACATTTTCATGCTCTCTGTTGATGTTTGCTTGCATTGTTTCCTGTCTCAGATTTTTTTCTTGTAGACATGATTTTTCTTGCACAGCAAAATAAGTGTGGAAATATGTATACATATATTTGATTTGACATTAACATAATTAACATGTAGTGGACTTCCTGCCATGTAGGGGAGGGGTGGGGACTAAGGGGGAAAAATTTGTAACGGAAAGCTTTGTAAGGGTCATTGTTAAAGAATTACCCATACATATGTTTTGCAAATAAAAAGCTTTAATTAAAAAAAAAAAAGAAAGAAAAGAAAAGAAACTAATGTCACTAGATTGCAAAATATACATGAGTAAGTATGGTTAAGGAAATCTGGAAAGATTGGAAAGAGCCAAGTTATAAAAGGCTTTGAATGACAGATTTTTACATTTGATTCTAGAGATGAGTTTCCTTAAGGCAGGAAATGGCACTCAGTGGTCTTTGCCTCTTCTTCTTTCCTTTGAAAGCACAAAGAAACCAGGGACTTCAAGTAGAGTGGGTTGTAGATTAGAACTGAATTAACTCTACTTTTCCATATAAAAACAATTAAGCAATACAGCAATACTTCCTAACAGAATGACTGCAACTGAAAATGTTTATTTACATTTTTGTAGATTATGCTATTAATAGAAAGAAATGATGAGTGCTTTAATCATTTGTAATCAATATTGTCAATTGAATTTGAACTGTTTTGTTGCCTTTTAAAATTCTTTCATGTATGTGTCATAGTCATTGTGTATATTATTCTTTTTTCTTCTTTCTTAACTGTGTCACTTCATACAAGGCTTCTCAAGCTTCTTTAAGTTTTTCCTTATTTATTACAATACAGTAATATTTTATTATATTCTCATCACAATTTGCTCACCATTCCCCAATTGCTGATTTTTCTTGCTGCTTTAATGTCATTAATTAATTAAAGTCATTAATTCATTGAATATTTATTATCTCCCTATTAGTATTATATACAAAAACAAAATAGTCCTTGCTCTCAAAAAGTTCACATTCTATAGGAGTGAAACGTGTACAGTAATGAGTATACACAGAATATGGATCAGGAATACCAGGACAGTAATACTTGAATTACCAATTAGGTAATGGAGCATATGCATATCTTTTTACACCAATCAGCCAATACAAAATATACACAAAGCAAATACAAAAAAAAAAAAAATTGATGGTAGGGCATTAAAAACTGGAGAAATAAAAAAAAGTTTTGAGTGATCTGGGGGTCTTGAATTAAGCATCAAAGGAGATTAGTGACTCTCAGAGGCAAAGGCAAAGAGAGACTACATTCTAGGATGGTTGGACAGATATGTTGGAATCAGATTGTAAGGAGTTTTAAATGCCAACCCCTGGAGTTTATAGTCCATTCAAGTTATAATAGATAGTCCCTTGAGGTTTTGAATAAGGGGAGTGACTTGGTTAGACCTATGCTTGAAGAATCCCAATTTGGTGTGTGAGATGCATGGTGGAAAAGTGTGAATAATTTTGGGAGAGAATGGAACCAAGGAAAGCAGATGGAGGAAACCATAATAATATAGGAATAAAGGTAATGAGGGCCTTAACTAGGAATGTTAACCCTTAACCATAAGAGTTGAGAGAAGAAATGGATATGATGTCATAAAAGTAAAATTGACCAAATTTGGCAACTGACTGTGTTGAGAGGTGAGAAATACTCTTAACAGCATTTGAGGGTCCCCAGGCTAGTGTCAAAGGTTTTGCAAAAGAATTCACAGTCCCAATCTCCAAGTGAGGATTTAGCAAAAATGGGTTTATTGACACTTAGCAGCTCTCTCTATAGGCTCATTCCTGATTTGGAAAGTAGCAAAGATTTGGGATACAGGCTTCAATTTTATTTAACTTTCTATGGCCAGGGGCTAGGGAGAGATTTTAGATGAATTGAGGGACTAATTTCCAGGTCAATAAAGGGTAGTACTTATTCCCCAGGCCAAGATCTCCAAATGAATTGAAGGTGGAAATTATTTGGGGAGTTTCCTGAGGCCCAGTGGAAGGGTGGGAAGGAATTGAGATTCAGGTGGGGATCATTTTGGGAGTTTTCTGAGGCCAGGTAGAAGGGTGGGGAGGAGTTGTGAAGAAATTCAGGGTTTTCTCACGTAGGACTATCTCCCACAAAAATCAGGGGGTCAGAGTCCTTATTACATCAACTGCACATAGAGATGGAAGAAGAGGGAAGATTCAAGGATGACGAAGACTCTAGATCCAGAATTCTATCCAATGTGCCACTAAGGAATACCAGACCCTGACAAATGCCATAATTCACTATAAAGGCTCCCTTAGCTTGCTCTCTAGCTTTCAAGGGTGTTGACAATATATATATATATATAATAAGCTAATCTATGACATCATCAAAACTCTACTTTTTCCTTATTTTATATATTGGATCCTAGAACCCCAAGCATGAGAATCCTACGCTGATGTTCTATGCAGGACAACTGACAACAGCTCCTGCCTTCCTCTTTCCACAGCTCACTAGGTTTAGTTCGCTATTTTTGGTAAAATGAAATATTTTGTCCATTCAGATGTACAAGTTACTCTATTAATATCCATTCATTTTAGCCATTTTTTCTTTTAGCTTCCTTTTTTTCCATTCCAACATGGAATGGAAAGAAGAGTGTGAGACAGGGCAAAATGAAGAATTCACAGAGGGGAGCAATCAGTGTGTGTATATATATATATTCTTTAACTATCAGATAGAGTTAACGAAGCCTGGTAGGCCTCAGTTCCTCCTCCCAGAGGTCACATGGCAAGAGACAAGGACACACCATTTAGGTCATAATCCTCCAAAAAAAGGGAATGAAATTGTTGCAGCCAATCAAAGGGGTTTAGGGAGGGGTTAATGATTTTTGAAGGTTGGGAGGGAATAAAGCTGGGCTCCTGCTTTGGAGTGGTGGCCTCCTCCCTCAGAGTATTTCCCTTTTGCTCAGGAGCTGTTGGACCGCCCTGATTTCAAGAAACTCTAAATTAAATACTTTTCTGCTTTTCACTTAGAGAGGTCTCTGAGTAGTCATTTTGAGTAAGAGTCTGAACGTCCCACACAGAAACACACATTAAATCAATAATTCCTTAATAGGAATTGGTTTTTATCAAATTAGTTTCCTCTCTGTAATGACAAGAAGGAACCCAGAGCATAATTATAGAAAATCTAGATTGAAGAGAGGAGTGTAAAAGTTGGGCGAAAGTAGAAGAGAGGGGAAACAAAGAAGTGAAGAAAAACCTCATCTACCTCACACTACAACCCTGAGCAGTGTTCTTCTAACACTGTTCTTGTTTTTGTCTTTACTACAGCAGTAACATTGGTGTATTCTTCTGTGGACCCAAAGCTCTCTCCAAGACTCTTCAAAAGATGTGTGGCTTATATTCCTCAGCTGATCCCAAAGGTGTTCATTTTAATTACAACAAAGAAAACTTCTAAGTCACGTTTTATAGTTTATCATTGCGTGGTTCTACATAGATGCTTTATGAATTTTATATATATATATATATACATGCATATATATAATTTAATAATGTATATATCTTCCACTAATGCAGATCACCTCTCCACAACTTCTTATCCTGTGTAATTCCTGTCCATGACATCCCAAATGTTTCTACTCAACATACCAGATACCTTTTTCTGGTTCTTTTAGCATTGTCTATCTGTTACTTCTAATTTTCCCCCCATATAACTGACTCACCTCCTTTCTTTTCTATATTTACATGACTTCTTATGTCACCAGTGTCCAAAGGTTTCAGAATATGTATATTCGTGGTGACTTTAGCACTTATAATTTTGACTCTTTTAAGATCATATTATTTTATTCATAGAATCACAAAGAAAATTATTGTGAATGAAAGGAATATTAGTGGCAGCAAACAGTTTTTGGCTCAATGAGAACACTGTGCAGTTTTCCAAATGTGATTTAACTGAATCTCCTCTTCCTACCCAATTCTGTACCCAAATCATTGCCCATCTGCTTTGTGCAAGATGTATTGCTTGACTAATTCAACTGGCCATCTCACTTTAATATACATTTTCATTCACTTTGTTTCTGTGCTGTTAATAATTAGACCAATATCTTCTATATTATTATAAATTTCAAAAAGAAGACTATTATTTAAGAGTTACATGAAATGAGTATAATGTAATGTAAATGGAGCATTTAAAATTACTATCAAAGTATTTTCACATTTTTGTTATTTGCTAGTTTTTTTCTTGTGTTTTTTTCCTTTTGATCTGATTTTTCTTGTATAACATGACAAATATGGAGATATGTTTAAAAGAATTACAAATATTTAATCCTTATCAGATTGCTTACTACCTTGGGGAGGGGAAAGATAAGGAAAGGAGGGAGAAAATTTTGCAATGCAAAGTTTTACAAAAAGGCATGTTTTGGGCAGCTAGGTGGCCCAGTGGATAGAGCACCAGCTCTGAAGTCAGGAGGGCCTGAGTTCAAATTTGACCTCAGACACTTTATGCTTCCTAGGTGTGTGATACAGGGCAAGTCACTTAACCCTAATTGCCTCAGCAAAAAAAGAAAAAAAGAAACAAATGTTGAAAACTATCTTTACATCTATTTGAAAAAATCAAATATTATTTAAAAAATAAAAATGCTATCAATAATAACCTCTTGGATTTGAGAGACTCTGCAAGATGTCTTCCAAGATAGCAGGGGGAAATATAACATGCTCATGTTACCCTGTTTTGACATCTCTATGAAGTCAACACTAAGAAGATTATTGAATGTAACTATCCCCCCAAATCACATGCACCTACCATAGTCTTTCATTATTGTTATATATGCATGGGAGACACCTTGTTGAAGGCAAGCCTTCAAGATTAGATGTTTGTCAAATCAATGCTTTGGAAAAATAAATAATATACATAGCATATTATGCCTTTTACCATCACTACGTGACTTTAAAGATATGGTTGGATTACAATCATAGGTTACATGAAACATCTACTCAGGTCCTTTCCAGCTCTCAAAATCTGTGATTCTAGGTAGCTGGACTATCATGGATTTAGTAGGGAAGAAATCTTAACACGTAGTCTAGAGGGGAGGTTCTTAACATTTTTGTGTGTCATTGATGTCTTTGGTAATCTGCTGAAATCTATGGACTTTTTCTCAGAATAATGTTCCGAAATGTACAAAATAAAGAATATAGGATTAAAAAGGAGACCATGTTAAAATGAACTTATCAAAATTTTTTTTTAGAAAGTAAGTTCAGGTGGATAGAGCACTGAACCTGGAGTCAGAAGGACCTTAGTTCAAATCCAACTTCAGACACTTCCTAGCTGTGTGACCCTGGGCAAGTCATTTAACCCCAATTGCCTCACAAAAGGGGAAAAAAAATCAGATTCCAGATTAAGAACTTTTCATTTCATTCAACTTCCTCATTTTATAAGGGAAAGCCTATGTATAGGCTATATATAGTTTTATATATAGATAGATATGTAGATATAATTATATAGAGACTATACATACTATATATGTATGTAGTTATATCTGTATATCATCTATAGATAGAAAGATAACAATATATAGCCTATATGTAGGAAGCCCTCAAAGGTTATCAATTATTATGTAAATGATCCAGGATTCAAATTTAGATTTGTTAACTGTAACTCCATTGTTCTTTACACTTTAACACATTGAATTGTCTATTCAATTCTCATGCTTTCATAAAAGATGTTTTTGACATAAATACAGAAACTGGTTTCCCAAAGTTGCTTATCAAGATAATAAAGAAAACATTGGTACCGCTTGGTGTCTTCTTTTCATAGTTGAAGCACCACCTGCAGTATTTCCATTCCTTCAAAATCTTTCTCACAGAATCATACATCAGAGTAGAAAGTGTCTTGAGAGGTCATCTGGTCCAACCCATACATAAGCAAGAATATTCAAAATAGCCCCATTGATGATTGAGATTTTCTTGAAATCTTTGCTTGAAGGGCTCCAATAATAAAGAAATCCCTATTTTATTGGGCAACCCCTTCCATAATTCTAATTACTAAGAAATGTTCTCCTTACTTTGAGTTAAAAACTGTGTCCCTCTGATACATTGTTGGTGGAACTGTGAACAGATCCAACCATTCTGGAGAGCAATTTGGAACTATGCCTAAAAAGTTATCAAACTGTGTATACCCTTTGACCCAGCAATGTTTCTATTGGGCCTATATCCCAAAGAGATCTTAAAGGAGAGAAAGGGACCCACATGTGCAAGAATGTTTATAGCAGCCCTTTTTGTAGTGGCTAGAAAATGGAAACTGAGTGGATGCCCATCAATTGGAGAATGGCTGAATAAATTATGGTATATGAATGTCATGGAATATCATTGTTCTGTAAGAAACGACCAACAAGATGATTTCAGAGAGGCATTCTCTCAAATTAGTTCTTATTAAACTATTGATTTCTTTTATTTTACTTTTATATTATGAGATAAAAAAGCATTTCTAAAACATAGTATGATTTTTTTAAAAAGATTGCACAGGAAACAGAAAATCCATTTTGTACAATTTGCTACTCCAATTATATATATAATAAATATACATACATAATTTATATGTAATAAATTTCTTTTTTTACTGTTAAAATTCCCAGATCTTTTTTTTTCAGTAAAATAATTGTTTAGTAACCACTCTTTAGCCTTTATTTTCACAGTTGATTTTTCAAACCTAAGTGTATTTATCCCTATTAAATTTCAGTTCTATTTTAGTCTATTAGTATTTTTTTAGATTCTAACTTTGTTGTTCAATATGTTTAGTTGACCTTTCTGCAAAGTTGATGACTATATTTCTACACAATCATCCACATAATTTACAAAAATTTAATCAAGTGATTCCAAAGGAAATCCCCATCAGAAATCTCCAGGTTAACAGTAATCTATAAACTAAGCAATGTTCTCCTTTGGTCTAATGTCAATAGTCCTTAATTCACTTTGCAATCATATGGTCTGCATCTCTCCATTTGCCCACAAAAATATCATTAGAGATTTTGGCCAATGCCTTGTTTAAAATCAAGGTATATTATGCTTATAGTAGTCTTTTGGTATACCAGTTTATAGTCCTGTCCCAAAGTGAAACAAGTTTAATCTGGCATGACTTTTTCTTGATGAATCTGTAGTAATTCCTAATAAACATTGCTTCCTTTTTTAATTATTCATAAATGATCCCTTTAATAAAATATCCTAGAATTTTTCCAGAAAATAAGGTATTATATTCACCTATAATTTGAAAAACTAAAAGGATTTAGGAATAGATTTCTAAGTCTACAGTCATGACACTTGGGTATCAATTCAAACTGAGACACTATTAAGCTAGTGGTTTCATCCCTTTTTTGATACTCAAATACAGCTGTAAAATGCTCTTTTTACAATCTGTTGTGTTCATTGCCAATTTCATCTTATCCACACCTTCTTTGCAACTCCTGCTCTTGAAGAGCTTTCTAGATTAAGAAATAAAATGACTTGCCCCTGGTTATATAGCTAGTAAGTGACAGAGCAAAGATTTGAACTCAGTTCTTCCTGACTGCAGATCCAGTGGCCTACGCATTTCACCATTCTGCATTTTTTTTTAGCTAATGCTAAGTTACTGATAACTAGATTTTGAGGGCAGCCTTCAGGGATGAGATCCACCTGTTTAACAGTAAAATATCAAGACCATGCTTTCTGAGCCTATAAATGAGAATGACATATGCAACAGAGGCAAAAGCCTTCCTGAAATCAAAACAGATTACATTTATCACAACCGCCTTATCTTTAGCCTGTCACTCTATTGTAGAAGGAAATTAAATTGCTTCATATTACTTTCTTTCACAAAACCATGTTGGTTACAATGTAATGCCTTGAGCTCTTCTAGATGATTGGGAATTGGTGATTTCTTTTGCAATCTTCCCAGGTACTAGATGTCAATGCTGTAATTTTCTTGGTTCATCCTTTCTTTTTCCTTTTTAAAAAAAGCCACACTTGTTTGATAAGCCTCAGGGATTTCTTCTATGTCATATGTTTCCCTAAAAATAATGACTAGGAGCTCAGATGTAATATTTGTTCATTCCTTTAAGAAGTGAGCCAATAAGGTATGTTATCAAAACATGTGGATTTGAATACAAACAGGTCTTGAAAAGATTCATGTATGGAAAAATAACTATGTATTTCCCCTTTTCTATTTGACTCTCCATCCACTCTTCACAATTGAAAATTACTGGTCACGATTTGTATTTGCTCTTTCAATAGAGAGAAACTAAGAAGTTAAAAGCCTCTCTTTTTTTTTTTTCACCATCTCATTGCTGTCTTCTCTTTCCTTTCTATTCAGAAGTATTTTTTTTCTTTCAGTGCTACTGAACTTGTCCACTTATAAATATGGATTGTTATTTTGTTTTGTCTTATTTTTACTACTTTCTTTGTCTTTCTAATTACAGTTTATTTCTATCTTTGATATTTGTAATATTCCATATGCCACCATATATTACCAATGTTAGATCTAAGTGCCTGCATCTTAAATTCCTCTCGGTGGACTCATCTCTTTTTTTAAACTCAAATACAGTTATAAAATGCCCTTTATACCTCTGAAAAGTAGGCCCTTATTGGTAAACCATACCTATCTTAACCAATCTTAAACCCAGCACAATTCTTCCTATTTCTAAACTAAGACATCTTCACATCCTCCAATTCTTGCTCCTATATATCTGATATGTGTTGTCTTCCCCTATTGGAATATAAGCTCTTTTGAAGGCAGGGTCTAAAATTCTAGCCTGTATTTATATCCTCAGTTTTTAGCATAATTTCTGACACAAAACAGGTTGCTAATAATATTTTATCTTTCCTTCCTTTGTTCCTTCCTTCCCTTCTTCCTTCATTCATATAAAATCTTATATAAACAGTATGTTTAAGTAACTAGCTCTCTTGTGTCTCAATAATACTTCCATATTGTCTCTGAGCATAAAACAACTATTTTCTCTAAAGAGTCAGTGTTGTCTCATTAAATTAATTTCCATTGAAATACTTACTAAAGTACTAAACTCAACAAAGTTTGTTCCTTTTCTTTATTTTTCTTAATGACTTTTCTTCTCTTTTCCCTTAAAGTCTAGTTTTTGCTTTTGTTTTTGATATTGTGATCACATTCCTCAAGGTCCCTATTTACTTTTAGATTTCAAACTAGTTCTCTCCTCTTAACAAGAAATAAACTGAGAACAGTATCTGCCCTGACTAATTCTTTTACTTTGTACATTAGCAAACAAAGCACTGAATTGTCCTTCTCATATATATTTGAGTAGTGCCAGGCAAGTATAACACATCTCTACCTGCTCCTACTGAACCAGAAAAACTGAATACAGATTCAGCAAAGAATATGTTAATCTGTCACTCAAGGATCAAGTCAAGTTCAAAAAGTCTTATCCCCAGAAAGTTATTTCCAGCTGATTAATTTTTTTGAACATAAAAAACTCATGTCCTATTTCTGAATATGCCATATGATGACCCCAGTAAAGTAAAGTAAAACACTGAAAGACTTAGCAGATCTTAGCTCCCAAGTTTAAAAAAAAAAGAAAGAAAGAAAAAGAAAGCAGAATCAAGATGGCAGAGTAAAGGCAGGGATAAAAATTCTTTTAAATAATGACTCTAAACAAACACCTAAAAAGCTGGAATGGAATATTTTCCAGTCAAAGAAAACTTATAAGATCACAGTAAAGATCTGAGACACAAAGTGGGAGGCCAGGATACAGTTCTGACACAGGCCACACCAGTGTAACTCTAGCCCCAACACCAGTATCAGCAAAGCAGGATGAATATTGGGTCTTTGAATCAGCAGCTATACTGATGGGTTCTAGACCTCCCAGTCCAGAAACACCAAAGATGACTTTGAATGTCAGCAGGAAAGGTCTGTCAATAGAGTGAGAGGGCCTTGGGAAACCAGCAAATTAGGAGTGGGCATGGAAGTTACAGCAGCTTCTGGAGGCCTCAACAGGAAGTTTCTTTACTAGTACTAAGGAAGGACTCTTGTTTTAGCACACTAAAACTTACAGCCACAATGGAGCGAGGATGTTCCTCACAGTTCCAGGGCAGAAAAGAGTGCTTGTGGTCAGATCCCTAGAAGGATCTCTGAAAACCACTTGGGATATTGTACCCTCCATCCCGGAAATGGAGCCCCACTTTAACAAAGAGTTAAAAGCCAAGTAATAGGCTAAGAAAATGAGCTGGAAACAGAAAAAGATTCTGATCATAGAAAGTAACTTCAATGACAAGGAAGATCAAAACACACTCAGAAGAAGATAACAAATAAATAGAGAAAATACAGATAGCAATCATAATTGGGAAAAGAATTTTGAAGCAAGTTTCTCTAAAGAAGGCCTCATTTCTCAAATGTATTTTTTTAAAAATTAAAGCCATTCTCTAATTGATATGAACTATATCCAAAGGGCTGTTAAAATCATGTATATATTTTGACCTAACAATACCAGTACTAAGTGTGAATCACAAAAAAGGTTTTTTAAAAGGAAAAGGACCTGTTTGTACAAAAATATAGCAGCTCTCTTCTCAGGGCAAAGAATTGGCAATTGGGGGGATGCCCATCAATTGAGGAATGGCTGAATAAATTGTGGTATAGGATTATGATGGAATACAGTGGGAAATGATGAGTAGGATGCTCTCAGAAAAACCTAGAAAGTCCTCCATGAATTCAAGTAAAGCGAAATGCATTGTGTACAAAATAATAGAAATGTTACAGGATGAGCAGTTGTGAATGACTTTGTTTTTAGCAGTATAGTGATCCATGAGTACACTGAAGGACTTATGATGAAAAATTCTGTTCATACCCAGAGAAGGAACTGATTGTATCTGAATACAGATTAAAGCATACTCTTTTATTTTTTACTTTTTTCTTGTGTGTTTTTTTTTTTTTGGGGGGGGAGATCCATATTTTCTTTAACAACACGATTTATGGAAACATTTTAAATAACTTCACATGTGCCTTCTTAAAGGGGGATGGGGTGGAGAGGAAGGGAGAAAGTCTGGAGCTTAAATTTTTAAAAATAAATGTAAAAAATGTTTTACATGTACCTGGAAAAATAAAAAATATCAGATAATAAAACAAAAAAGAAAAAGACTATAAGATCTTAACACAATGACTAGTCATTATTTCAGAAGACAGATGACAAAGCATTTCTCCCTATTTTTGTCAGAGAGATGATAAACTCGGCACAGAATGAGACATATATTTTCAAGCATAAGCAAATTTTAACTAATTTGTTACAAAGTTGGGTTTCTTTGGACAGATTAATTAGCAAATAGCATTAGAAAAACAAAAACGAAGGAAAGAAAGAAAGAAAGAAGCTTCAATAGAATATTTAAAATATTCAGAATACAATGACTACAATAATGTAAGCAGAAAAAATAACCATACATATGCCCCCCCCCAAAAGAATTGAAAGTAGATGTTACAAACTTATAAATAACAAGCAGACAACTGAAAAAACACTCCTACCTCATCCTTATGCAGAAGTGAGAGTTCCACAAGTATTGCTCATTTCACATATTTTTAGACTTTTTCAATATAATGATCAGTTATGCTGATTTATTTCTTTTCTTTTCCTTTTTCCTTAAAAATATTATTTGTTACCTGATACTGCTCTCTGGGAGAGGAAAGGGTACTAGGAAAAATTATGGTGGTGTTAAAAAATGACTATCAATAAGAACTTAAATTGAAAAAAATAAACAAAATTAAAAATAAAATACACAGAATGAAAGAAAAAAATTCAGAAGGACAAGAAAATAAAGTAATTTTGTTACTACTATGTCTAATTCAATATATACTTTTTAAAACAAAGTATCTATAACAGAATTTAATGCTTTCATATATAATCATCTTTTTCATTCTTTTACACATGTTGAAATATTCTGTTTGTAGATGACAGTTAAATTCTAATAAAAATAGGGAGAAAGTTTTTTTGTTTTGTTTTGTTTTTCTTGTAAATAGTTTGCAAATACTAAATAGTTTTATAAATAGCATGAAGTATTAGAAAGAACATTGGACTTGTAGTCCAAAACAACCTCAATTCAAATCCCATCTTCGTTGCTGATTATATGACAATGGGCAAGTACATGGATTCTCTGAGCCCCAGTTTCCTCATCTGTTAAGCAGAAATTTTGCCTATAGTGCTTACTGCATAAGGTGGTTGTAAGTATTGAAGAAGAAAATATACATAAAGTGTTGTGTATGCCTTAAAGAACTATATAAATGCCAGCTATTAGTATGTGTGAAGTGTCTTTGCTCATCAGTAGACAGATTGTCCATAAACAAAATCCCTGTTCTTTGGAAGTACTACTTTCTACCTGTACCACTACATCTTTCCTGACCCATACCTATTTGGAGGAATTTACCAAACATATTCTTATCTCATCCTAGTTTAGGTCTTAAATTGACTCCTCATTATTTCATCTATATTCTTATTACATTCAACTTTATTTAATTCAACTATTTGCCTGTCTCCACGATTTTACAATGGTCTATGTTGGTAGACTTAAGGGACTTCAATACCCTATCAAACACTACCTCATCATTTTACATATGTAGAAACTAAAGTTGAGACAGATTAAGTGACTCACTCAAGACCATACCAATAATAAAGTACATTCCTGTTTGAATCTAAATCTTCTGACTCCAGAACTAATGATATTTTCACTGTACCAGTGGGCTGTTTAATAGAAAAAGAATATCAAAACATTTTCAATAATTCCAACCTAGTGATTACTGTAAAAGCATGTATGTGTGTATGTGTGGGTGTGGGTATGTGTGTATACACATGTATGTGAATATCCGTGTGTGTGGGTGTGTGGGTGTGTGGGTGTGTGTGTGTAGACTTCTATACACATAGTTTAAATGAGTTAGGAGGGGTGTCCACTCCAAACACGTGAAAACTTCCCCAGTACAATGGGCAGATGAGAACAATTTGTCCTGACAACCATGAAGGCAGCTGAAGTAGGCCCTGTGGCATATTTAAAGCTTGGTCAGACATCAAAGACCACAAATTCATACATGGCATCCCAAACCATTTCCAGTTTTCCTAATTTTTGTCTTACCACTGGACTTCAATGACTTTGGAAGAGAAAATAAAACTGATTTTGCCCAACAGTGTCTCACTTAAATCCAATTCATGTGTGAATTAAAACATCCCCCATAATGTCATTGTTCCCCTTCAAAATAAAGAACAAACAACAATATGAATAGTATATTTGTATATATGTGTTATGTGTGCATATGTGTAAGGTTAGCTAGAATGTATAACTATGTATAGTAATATAAATATAACTATAAATGAGACAGAGAAACAAAGAGAGAGGTTTTTATTAATTTTATTAATGAGAAAATATCCAAATTGAGCCCCTAGATTACCCTAGAATAATGATAATAGGAATTCAAATGATAGTAGTATAAGAATCAAGGAGCAGGCAGGAAAATTACTTCCAAGTGAACATAGTCAATCTCAGACTCCATGATGCTCCTGTTATACTTGGAATCTACTCCCTCCTAACCACTGGTTCTTAAAATTCCTGGCATCCTTCAATGATCAGTTTATATTATACCTACTTTAGGAAGCTTGTCCTGAAGTCCCATACTTTTTAGTATTGTCTTTATACTCAAATTAGCATCTGCATACTTCTCTGTTTACATGTTGTCTCTCCAAGTTGCATGTCAAGAATGATTTTTTTCATTGCATGTATCCCTAGCACCTAGCAGAGTTCCTTATACATAATAGAGAATTGGGAAATATTTGCTTAGTTGGATTGGGGAAGAGGAGGGGGAATTTAGTTGGCAAGAAATATAAGGGTTTTCCAGAAAACATATACATTCTCACACATATATATATATATATGCACACACTTGTACATAGATGTGTATGTATCTGTGTGTGTGTGTGTACATAAATGTGTATAAACTTATTAGCTATTCAAAAATGTAAGGTTTCAACAGTGATACAAAATACTCTTCCACAAAGCAGCTCCATCTAGGATCATTTAAACAAATAATTTCTTAACCTCTGGTATCACAGGATCACAGATCTAGAGCTGGAAGGGTCCTTAGAGCCTTTGTAATTCAAATCCCTCAGTTTACAGATGTCTTTATACTTACATAACCAAGTTAGCATGTGAGAAATTGAAGTTCCCCTGCAGAATTTCAAAACTCACCTATTCAGGGGTTCCGGATTCTAGGGCATATAGGTTTAATTATAGATAAATCCTTTTTTCCCCAAAAAATCATGCATAGAAATCCTTATACTGTGTCTGAGAAACCCAGCACCCCACACTAATGAAAAAAACTTTTCTCTTAGACTTCCTAGAAGCATGGATTAAAGGGAGTTAAAAATTCCTCCCCTCTGCATAGACCCCAACAAAAAATAATTTTAGAAATTCCAAGTACCTAGGATTAAGACATTATGAATTTAAGAACTTGTCTCTGGGGGAGTGGAGGGGTGCCAGGAAAATACAAAATCCCTTAGCACTACAGTCATAGTGACAACCTCTTCTGACCATCAGCTTCTTCTGGAATGCATTTCTAATATAATATAATATTACAAATTACTACAACTTATAATATATAATTTGTTATATAATTTTATAAATATTATAAAATTGAATAATAATTCTAATATAATCTATTAGTCTCTGATCCCATGACATTTGCTTGAGACCTTACCTCTTTTTTTAAATGAGACTTCTTCATTTTTCTAGCTCCTTTTCCCTGGGGTTACACAACCCTCTTGTCCCAGCCCCTATCATTCATTTATTGTTTAACTTTGTGCAAACTGCTATGCAACTGGTACAGGAAAAGAGTTCCAAAATGAAGTTATGTTATTGTATTATAGAACCATGCATCTTTGTTTTAATATTGCTTAAGCTTTTTCTTTTCTTTTCTTTTCTTTTTTTTTTTTTGGAAATGTCTACCTATCAGGAATGATTAATGTGATGCATAGAGGAAAGCAGCAGAGTGAGTGGAGAATTAGAGCCTGTGCCAGCTCACCTAGAGGCATTTATCTTTTATTTTTTCCCCTGGTGCCTATGCTGAGCCTGAGGGTAAGCTGACACTTTAAAAAAAAAAATGAATTAAGCTTTATTTTCTCTGTGCGTGTGTGTGTGTGCATATGTGTGTGTTGAGAACCTTGAAGGGAATGAAGAATGTGTGACGCCTCCAATACCAGCTGCCATTGCATGAAAGAGAGAGGTGACAATTTCCTGTAGATTCAAAATGATTGTTTTAATGGGACTGGATTGGAGGTAACAAGCACAAAGATATTGCACTGCCAGGAAAACAGGAGCTTTTCTCCCCTGGCCTCATGCAACATGATGTAACATTTAGCTTCTGGCTTCTCATGGCATCTCTTGGCTGCTTTGATTTATTCTCACTTTTGCAAATCACTGTGGTATGCTACCAGAGATGCATTTAGAGTCCTTGTTATAGTTCATTGAGGAGCAGAGCTGTTATCACTACCAGAAGAGAATTTCACTTGTATCAGGGGTGAGTGACCTAGAAGAAAAGGGAGGAAATAAAAAAATAAAAATAAAAATAAAAATAAAAAGGAGCAGGAATATAGATGTTATGCTTGGATGGAATTGTATTTACCTTGATTGAAAACTCTTTTATTATGAACACAATTTGGATCCAAATGGAAAATAGAAATATTGGGCTCCCTGCTTTGCCGGGAGTGGCACTGAGCACACAGCAGCTGCAATAATGTAAGTGCATATGTAATGACTGGGTTATTGTGTTTATATATGAAAACATTATATGCAGTCAAAGGAAATGAAAAATATCTTCTTGCATTTGCCCAGTCAGCTCCTTTAGCAGAAAGTGCTCAGAGGCATGGAGAGTAGCAAGGGATAAACAGAATCTAAAATATAGTAGCAGCTGTATCACCTTATCTTGTGAGGGAACAATGTGGCAATACCCCAATTGTAAAAGGAAAATTCAAATGGGGTTCTGTTACCTTCCGAATATTTACTATTGTTTTAATTATTAAGAATCTCATGATAAATAAGATTACATAATCAGCTACCCAGCCAACTACAGAGCCCAGGTACTTTGTGCTAATGGCTTGGGAACATGAAGGAGACAGCTTAGCAGTTCTCAGAGTGTTTATAATAAACTATTCCACTGAAACTAGTCTGTTTGTGCTTCCTTTCATATAACATTCTATCTCCCATCCTCTTGCTTCTGTACAAATTTTTCTACATGTCTGAAATGTACATCCTCCTTGCCTCTGTAGTGGAATCCCTCTCTTCCTTCAAAGCACTACTCAGGTGGATAGAGCACCAGCTGTGAAGTCAGGAGGACCTGAGTTCAAATTTGGTCTCAGACACTTAATACTTCCTAACTGTGTGACCCTGGGCAAGTCACTTAACTCCAATTGCCTCAGGAAAAAAAAAGCACTACTCAGCTGTCACCTTCAATACAAGACTCTTCCTGATCTTCCTTGTTATTGTCATTACCTCCATTTTAAAATTGTTTTATATTACTTTGTATATCCTTTTTATTTACTTACATTTCTCTTAAGAACATAAGTCCTCTGAGGACAACAACTATCTCATTTGTATCTTTGCATCATAAAATCTGGGTGTTTGGGGCTGATCCTAATAAACCTGTATATTGACTGATTATCTGTAGGACAATGGAATAAGATGAGGCCCTTTTAAGATATTTAACAGGTAACAAAGGAGATTTACTTAGCCAATGCAGGACAGGCATTGAGGACACTTTATGTTGTTTTAGTGAAGGTGAGTTCTCTTGCCTGATTTGCTTCCCAGATGGCATGTGAAGCTCCTCAGAGTTATGAGGCAACTCAGGCTTTTTAAGAAAAAAAATAGCATCAACTGCATGGGAACCTAATTGCAAGGTTAGGATGTTGTACTTACTACTAGGACAGTGCTTTGACACTACCTCTAGTAGCACAGTGCCTTGTATACAGTTGATTCATAATTAGTTTGTTTAATTGAACTGAATATAATTATAAAAATAAGACAAATATACACAAAAGATCACTAACAATACAAAACCAATATTATGAAATACAAGTATGGCATAGACAATATATTTTCTAAGGAAAATATTTTAGGAAACTAATTATTTCCTTAATATAATATATAATTATAAATATATAATATAATATAATATATATGTATATATATTTTTTCTTCCCCTGACAAGTTCAATCCTGAAGTATCAAAAAGTGAGCAATTTAGTATGAATTACACAATAAAATAAATGGAAGTTGATAATATTTCTATCATCGTATTACAATAGCCCAAGTATCTCTGCACCAATTGAAGTTTTCACTTCTAATTCAATAAGATATCAAATACTCTTTGGGAAGCTAGCTCCTTCAACATATTGTATCCACATATAATGAAAAGAGGTATAGGGAAGCTGCAGGGGATAAGGACTGTATAATTTTTTTTTTAATCTTCCTATTCTTTTACTTTTGTGTTGTTAAGATAGTGAAAATGAAAACTTGTGATTTTATCAGTGGGAAGTGGGAATGAGGAAAGAATTTGATATACTAAAACTCCCTACACAGTGCGGATTGGCAACTCTTCTGTAATATATTCAGACACTTCTACTTAGTGGCAGATAGAGTGCTAGGACTGAAGTCAGGAAGACCTGAGTTCACAATAGTCCAAGATACTAGCTGTGTAATTCTTGACAAGTCACTTAATCATTAGTTTTCTCAACAGTAAAGTGGGTGTGGTAATAATGGCACCTACTTTGCTGGGTTGTCATGTGAACCAAATGAGATAACATTTACAAAGTGCTTAGCACTTAGCATAGTGCCTGTCACATAGTAGCTTCTCCCTTTCACCAACCACAAAGGTTATATACTAGCATACATAAGAGATAGAACTCAGGGCTTCCCAACTTTGAGGCTGATATTGCATGTGGTAGGTGTTTAATAACAGTTAGTTGAAATAATTTCTACCCTCTATAGCCCAGGTTGGCTGCAATGTCTTTCTAATGACAACCTAACTTCAAAAAAGTAGCATAAGGGGTATCATGAAGGAAACACGATCTAAAAGGGGGGTAGTCAATGGAGACAGATATATGTATGTATATACATATATATATATAAACCAAGGTAACTAATAAAATTCCCAGAAAAAAAAATTAAGGAGTTTATTCCAACTTCCCAGAGATTATATTACCTATATTCTCTTATATCTGCTTTCTGATGCCATTTAAGCCTTGGGCATATACTTTTTTGCATGGCTGCCATCAAATCAACAAATCTCATTCATATTAAATATCCTTTTTCAGTGACAAAATGTTACACAAGAATAGTTGAATTTTTCCTTCCAATATTAGTAACTTTAAAAAAAATCTGATATAGCCTTTAAAAAATATACCCCCCCCCTTTTTTTTCTAGATATCAAATTTACAGAGGATAGCCTACTCCCAAAATAATTTAGGTTTTTGTCTGATAGCCTAAAAGATAGCCTGCACTATTCCTGGTAGAGTGGTGTGTCACCTTTTATTCTCCCTTGGAGTACCTCTCTAGGACATCATTAATTTCAAGAAGTTTAATTGTATTGTCAGGATAATATGCAAGCAGAATCAGAATCAATATAACTAGCATTATAAGGCAGTCATTGAAGCCAAAACTAGAAACAAAACAATAAACCTGAAGACGAGACAAGAAGGGAAAAGGAGTATTAACATGAGAGACAGAAAATAAGTGAGCTTTTTATCCCTTGTATTCTACACTGTCACACCAGTTGTTTACCTGTTGCTTTCCCAATTAGAATGTGAACCTCTTAGGAGCAGGAACCTTTTTTGTATCCCTAATACTTAGCACAGTAACTGGAATAGAGTAAGTGCTCATTAGATGTTTTTTGGTTTGTTTGTTGGGTTTTGTTTTTTGTTTTTTTGTTTTTTTTTTTTAGTAAATGAATGTACAAAACTCAAGGCTAGAAAGACAAGAAGAGATAAAAGAAGCAAAAAAGATATAGTAGAAGTTCACTTACGTAGTCCCATTTCTTCTTCCTGTTGCATTCAGAGCCAATGACTAGCCCTCTTAAAAAAAAAAAAAAAAAATCAACAGACCATGACCTAACCTAGCTAAAGCCAAAACTAGAGCTTCCATAAGATAGTACAATGGGGGTCATGATTGGCTTAGAGTGAATGTTTGTATTCTGGACAGAAACCCTAAGGATCTTCTCCTGACAGTTTTTTTTTTTCTTTTCTTTCTTTTTTTTCCTCTTTTTTTCTTTCTCTGTCTCATTTCTTACCTAGCCTTACTCACTGATTGGGCATTGCCTCATTCAAAATGACAACTGTTCAAGACTTTAGCTTGAAAAGGCCAAGCCTCCCTATATCCAGAACGATCTCCAATTATCCTGATCTATTTCTTCCTGATGTCATGGTTCTCAACAAGAATGAAGGACAAGGGGTAGCTTGTCCGACCCTGAATTTAGGAGGACCTGAGTTTAAAGCCAGCTTTAGACACTTAACACTTCTTGCTGTGTGACCCTGGGCAAGTCACTAAGCACCAATTAACTCAAAAGAAAAAAATAAAAAAGAATTAAGGATAAACAATCATATTAACAAGAATTGAAATAGAACCCTCTCAAGACTTTTTCCCCATATCCCTAGACCTCCAGAGAAGTTAGCTTCATCTGTTTTGTTTCTCCTTTTCCATTCCAGGTACAAGGATTGGAGTCTCTGATCTGGACTGGGAGTATAAACCGTGAGCATGAGGGAGTCCAGGAATCAGTACCAGGTGTTATAATCAGCCATACCTTAAAATCAAAGGCCCAAAAGCCTGGAATGCCAGCCAGTTCAGCAAAAGCCAGCCACAATGCCAGTTTGGGATGTGAAACTGTGGGACAAATGCAATGTAGAAAATGAGCCTAAATTGTGAGCCTAATCCCTCACATCACAATCTCCAGACACCAAATTGGTATAAGGGGAAATTTTTCTCTGAGGAATTGAGAGAAAATGTTTGCACTTTTTTTCCCTTGTTATATCTTTGAAAAAAAGTTATCTCTGTTAAAAAAAAAAAAAAAAACTATTTGATATGAAGTGATTTAATGGATCTAGGGCTCAAGTCCCTGAGGCCCTTAAAGGAACAATGTCAGTTGAGACAATCCAATGACAAAGAAAAGAGATACTATTAACCACCCTGGATGATACAGGAGATTTAATAGTCCTGGGTCTGAAGTGGTGGGGCCAGAGTCAACTATGTTAGAGAATCACTTTCTCACATCTGGCAAGTACTGATAACAGAAAGCTCCCATATCCTCATCCTAGAATTTACATCTATTACAATGTTTATTTCATATTTACACAGAATATTGAAGTTTATAAGGTGGTTTCCTTCCAACAACTTGATAATGTGCAGTAGCAGCATTATCCCCATTTTAAAGATGAGAAAATGTACTAAGTTAATCAAACTAAATGACAGATCACTATTTGTCTTGGCTTCAACTGCAGTATTCTTTCAACTGTAACATTGCCTCCTGAGTGTGTTATAGCCTAGCATCATGAGAATTTGGTCTACATAAAAGTATTCTGTTATGGAGGGGAGAGAAGAATATACATTTTCTTTTAGGTTTTCTCTGATTAACACCAAAAATTGTGCAGTCCAGCAGCATGCTGATAAATGTTTAACAACTTGATCTCTAAAAAAAGAAATTTACCTTTAACACATTTTTAAGTTTAATAAACATTTTTTTTAGTATTTTCTCCATCAGTTTCTTAGGTCTAGATAATCAATGAAACAATAAATCAAACACTGATTTGTAATATTACCAGTTCCCAAGGTCCAAGGCTCACAGTGAAAATTTATTGCATCATGATCTGAAAAGGATGCATTTACTATTTCTGCCTTTCTGCATTTGATTTTGAGGTTTTTATGCCCTAACACATGGTCAATTTTTGTATAGGTTCCATGGACTGCTGAGAAAAAAGTAAACTCCCTATTGTCTCCATTCAACTTTCTCCATAGATCTATCATATCTAACTTTTCTAACAATTTATCTCCCTAGTTTCTTTCTTGTTTATTTTGTGGTTTGATTTATCTAATTCTGAGAGAGCAAGGTTGAGATCCCCCACTAGTATCGTTTGGCTATCTATTTCTTCTTGCATCTCTCTTAATTTCTCCCCTAGGAATTTGTGTGCTATTGCACTTGGTGCATATATATTTAGTATAGATATTGCTACATTATCTATGGTACCCTTTAATAAAATATAGTTTCCTTCCTTATCTCTTTTGATTAGATCTATCTTGGCTTTTACTTGATCTGAGATAAGGATTGCTACCCCTGCTTTTTTTTTGTTCACCTGAAGCATAATAGGTCCTGCTCCAGCCTTTTACCTTCATCCTATATGTGTCACTATGTTTTAGATGTGTTTCTTGTAGACAACATATTGTGGGATTCTGGTTTTTAATCCAGTCTGATATCCGCTTCCGCTTTATGGGAGAGTTCATCCCATTCACATTCACAGTTAGAATAACTAATTCTTTATTTCCTGCCATCTTATTTATCCAAGTTATGTTTTCCCCTTTCCTTTCCCCTTTCTCCCTTCCCTCTCCTCAGTACTTTGCTTTTGATGACCCTCTCCCCCAAACAATACTCCACCCTTTAGATCCCTTCCCCCTGTTTTTACTCCTTTCCCCTGATTCTTCTATTTTCCCTTCTATTAATTTATCCCTTTCTTTTCCTCCTTTCCCTCCCACTTCCCTCTAGCAACAGACAAGTTTCTATGTGAAATCAAGTGTCTGATATACACTTTTAGAGCCCAACCTGATGAGAGTAAGATTTACACAATGCTCAACTCCCTCCCCTCTTTCTCCCAATTATATTAGGTTTTCTTTGCCTCTTCAAGAGATTTTACCTTGTTTTTACCTCCTTTTTTTTTAGATCTTATTTTTACCACTTTTCCCCTCTTTTCCCCAGTATGACAACCTTTCCCCCTCTAGTTCTCTTTTTCATATTATCTTTTCCTCCTTTCCCTCCCCCTTCCCTCTAGCAACAGACAAGTTTCTATGTGAAATCAAATGTCTGATATACACTTTTAGAGCCCAACCTGATGAGAGTAAGATTTACACAATGCTCAACTCCCTCCCCTCTTTCTCTCCATTATATTAGGTTTTCTTTGCCTCTTCAAGAGATTTTACCTTGTTTTTACCTACTTATTTTTTTTAGATCTTATTTTACCACTTTTTCCCTCTTTTCCCCAGTATGACAACCTTTCCCCCTCTAGTTCTCTTTTTCATATTATCAAAGTAATATCTAGTTAATTATACCCCCAAACTTTAAGCATCCCCCTAGTAGAAATAAAGTTCTCAAGAGTCCTTTCCTTTTTACCTTTTTATGCATCTCTTGAGTTCTGTGTTTGGATGTCAAATTTCTTGTTCAGATCTGGTCTTTTCATTAGAAATAGGTGAAATTCACCTATATCATTGAATGACCATCTTCTTCCCTGGAGGATAATGCTCATTCTAGCTGGATAGGTTATTCTTGGCTGTAATCCAAGTTCCTTTGCCCTTCAGAATATCTGGTTCCAGGCCCTTCAATCCTTCAATGTGGAGGCTGAGAAATCGTGTGTGATTCTAATTATTCATCCTCGGTATTTGAATTGTTTCTTTCTAGCTGCTAGCAGAATCTTTTCCTTGGTGCTATAGTCCTGAAATTTAGCCACAATATTCCTTGGGGTTTTAATTTTGGGGTGTCTTTCAGGAGGTGATCGGTGAATTCTTTCAATGGTGATTTTGCCCTTTGATTCTACAATCTCAGGGCAGTTTTCTTTCAGGATTTCCTGGAAGATAGTGTTTAGATTCTTTTTTTCATCATGGCTTTCAGGAAGTCCAATAATCCTTAGATTGTCTCTCCTAGATCTATTTTCCAAGTCAGTTGTTTTTCCTAGGAGATATTTCATATTTTCTTCTCATTTTTCATTTTTTTTGTTTTTGTTTGACTGATTCTTGAAGTCTTATTGAGTCATTCACTTGCATTTGTTCAATTCTTATTTTTAAAGTGTTGTTTTCTTCAGTTACCTTTTTAAGCTCCATTTGTAACTGGCCAGCTGAATTTTTTTGTTCATTGCACTCTTTTTCCACTTCACTCATTTTATTTTTCAATAGATTGGTGTCTTTTTCATATCTCTTTTGCAGGGCATCATATCCTTCTTGCAAAATATTGTATCCTTCTTGCACTAATTTCAATTTATTTTCCCATTTATCCTCCAGCTCTTTTATTAGGTTCTTTAAGCAATCTTCCAGAAAGGCCTTTTGAAATGGGGACCAGTGATGGTCCTTGCTGATTCCCTCTGGAGTTATGTCTAAAGGAACCTCTGGCTCTGGGGTCTTCTCCTCTTTCTCTTTGTAAAAGCTGTCTATGGTGAGAGCTCTCTTTTGCCTCTTCATTTTTTTTTTTTTTTTTTTTTTTAGACAGCGTGAATATCTCTTTAAGGTAGGGGGGAAAAAAAAAAAACGGCGGCTGAAACGGCCAGCTGAAGATTTTGCTCTGAGGCGCTTCAGAGAATTAATTTAAGGTGCTGGGCCGGTGGGGGCTAGGACTAAGACCGAATTACTCCTTAAACAAGGCAAGTTTGCCAGAACACCTGCCCCCAATCAGGGCAGAGTGTCCCGAGTGCCTCAGATAAACTCCAGGTGTTTGGAATTTGGAGTTTGGAGTTTGGAGTTTTTTGTCAGTCTGAGCTGAGCTGAGCTGAGCTGAGTCCCACCCTCACTTCCAGCCTCCACCAGAGTTCTCTGACACTGGAGTCCTCTATTTATCCCTCTGTCCGAGCTAGACAAACCTGATGTGAAGTTTTTCTGAGATATCTGCAAGCAGTATCCAAATATTTCCTGATTCGTTGACTTGAAGATCAGTTCAGAGGCTTATTTTATTGTTGATTTGAGAGAAGTTCGGAGGAGGACGCAGAACGTCACCTTTTCACTCCACCATCTTGGCTCCTCACAGTGAAAATTTAACAATTGGCTCCAGCACACCCCTGGAGCTGTATCAAATTATCTCCAAGCACTGACTGACCTTAGAGCCAGAGCCCTTGAGTTCAAATACTGCCTGAAACACTTACTAGTTATTCAATCTGCAGGGTCCTTATTTATAAAGTGAAGATAACAAACCCTTTGCTATTTACATGAAAAGGTTGTTACAAGCAAACTGCTTTGAAATTCTTAAATTGCTACATAAATATTATTATCTAAAATATCAATATGATCTTTCCCATTTTTGGTATTACTATGTATTTCTTCTATTTTGGAAGTTGCTATTGACTTAACAGGAGATAAAATGGCTAGTAAAAAATGACTTCCCAGCTTTCCCTTTTTGTACAGGAATGCTCTTATCTCTGATGTGAGTTAGTTTCCTTGCTTTTCATGCATTTTAGAACAGTGACTGGGAGGAAGTTTTGTGTTATGTATTACTTCTCATTCTCAGAACTATACTCTGAGATTTTTGTTAAATGTAATTAGTGGGATCTTAAGGAGAGTGGAAAAGAATGGGAATATGTTTGAATGGCTCACCTCGATGGCTGAATTAGGGCCTTTACTCATAGAGGTTATTCTCATGACTTTGATTAGGCTTAGAGCAAGTTAACGTATTTCATTTCTTTCAAAGATGGTTATTGCCTTAGAATAGGCTTCATGGCAAAATAAAGAACAATATTATTTTTTGTTTATGTTTAGAATTCCAATGCAACTTTTGACTTTTTAGAATTTGTCTTCAGATTCAAAAACATTTGATATATACAGAAATAGATTAATATTCACACATAACTTTTTGATAAGTATTTCATTTATAGAGGTATCATGCTGTCTAGTAATATTTCACTCATCTACAAGTGTCAAAATTCTGTGTCACCTGTTCCTGATATGTCTAACCATCAAATCCAGTCCTCTTGGGGCCCTTTACAAATAAAGATTAAAATCTTCTGGTTAAAGACTGGATTCCCAAGACTATTGTAACTTCCTTTGTTTTGGAGAGGTATTCTCAGTTATAATTGATTGTGCATAGAAAATTGTAGAAATATATTGTTATTAGTCCCAAGTGATCAGTATGCTAAATATATGGATCTTATATGGTTACTGTAACCAAGTATTTAAAAAGCACAGTTATTTCTCTCAGCTGAAAAAAATGGAAAAAGTTGAAGTTTTGTGTGATTTTGATGGACCATTGGGCCTTACAATTTGACCTTTCACTGTTTATCGATGACCACTAGACATGGCTATTTGTTCTACCCTTGTGCCACTGTACTTTAATATAGTCTTTCCATTTTGCTATAAGGATTATGAACCTTTCCATCCACCATGAATCTGGACCCTATGAGTTTTGTTTCCCTCCTTTAGAAATTCTTTAGAATCTCTTAAAAATAGAAACTCAATTTTTCTTTTTATGTTCTAGTACTTTGGACATAGTATATATGCACTTAACAATTTTTTTTTCATTCATTATCATCAATGAGATGAACCAACAGGCTAATTTTAAGACCAAAATAGATCCTAATATATTCCACCCCAATGACTGATGTATGCCTCTCATAAAGCAAATTATATCAGGGCTAGCCAGAATTACTCTTAGACTCTTAGAGGAGAATAATTAAAAAAACAAAAGAAAGAAAGAAAGAAAGAGGATTCTGGAACCAATAAAAAGCCTTGAGGTCCTTTGGGAGAGATCATGGACTAATATTAATGCTATGTGCATTTAATAAACTTTATATCTCACATCAGCATATTTGAAATAGATGATTATTTAAACATAGGTTTGTGGAGTAGTCGTGATGCAGAGGACAGTGCACTAGCCCTGGGGTAAGGAGGACCTGAATTCAAATCCAGCCCAGACATTTACTAACTATGTAACACTGGGTAAATCATTAAACCACTATTGCCTCCCCTGCCCTCCAAAAAATTTAGAAACGAAAAAGAAAAAATATTGGTACACAGAACAATTAGGAAGTGGCTGGTTTTCAAAAAAAAAGCTTTTCAGTCTCCTATATCCGGATCTCTATGGATTCAGGCTTATATAATGGTAATGACACTGGCATTCACTATAATGTATCTGGCTATCTGCTGAAAAAGGTAGAGGAATTTACTCTTAGAGGTGGAAAAAAGACATTCTTATAACAACAATAAACTATTCTGTCAGATATGGGTCTGAGAGTTACAGCTGACCTTTCATAGTTATGCTGGGACAAAATTCCCTCAGCTCTGTACTTACTCTCTTGATCCTGTGTAAAGGTCAGAAATTTTTTGGAATACCCAATCCATATATTACATTATTCAAGGACTATAATAGTGAGGTCTATGGTCTAATAGGTGGGAAACTTTCCCATTTGTAGGAGAGAAATAGAATAATTGGGTATAGGTCAGAGATCTCATCACTACCTTCACAGGATTGCCTTCTTGACCTTCCCAGCAATCTACATCAATCAAGACCTGGTTTAAAATACAGACATATAGCCATAACCATCTTTGCCAGGATCAAAGTGAAGTCATAGGAAATAAACAAGGCAAATTTATGGCCCCATGTTCTACCTCAAAAAGCAATTTCCACTGCTTATAATTAAGGCAGGATGCAGTTATTTTCAACTTAGAATTAATATCAACAGGTTTTAGAATTAGTTTATAGCAATAATATAATACAAAATAATAATTCACAATATCCATTTTTTGGATCCATTAAGCTCATAAAAAGGTTTCTACCACTTTTTAGTTCTTTTTCTTTTCTTCCCAGTGTAACACATTAAAAAGTAATATGAATTGTCCAAAATCACACACACAAAAATTTAAATATAAGCATTGTGAGATTTACACTAGAAAATAGAGCACAACAGTGGGGTTCAGATTTCTAGGGAACAACTGGCAGAATTCAATTAATCGTTACGTATGTTTCATTCCACAGTATATACATGATACATTTTGTTTGAAATGCTCATACCTAATGGGAAGAAATGCAAATATTTATTAGAGGGCTGATAAGGGGAATAATTCCTATTCAGGCTCTTGTTGAACATTAATATCATTGTTCGACACACAAGAAAAGCAAAGTAATATTGAAACTAATACAATTGTGAAAAATATTACATATTATACCAAATTCAAGATTACTGTCCATCTAGTGATATCTTCCTCATTTTGGATGTTCTTAATAGGACCTTTTTGGTCAAGCTCTAACACAAGGGCAGGTTCCCTGGGTATTCAAGATAGTTAGATCGAGTGCATCTGCATTCTTAAAAGCATAGTTCTTAAGTCCTAAATGATATGTTTATATTTCAATAGTCAACCCTAGGATACAATTAGCTCAAAGCAAAGTTGTTTACTTGATTAACATAGGAAAATTTATACTCTCCAATAATCCTAAAGAACACTTTATTTACTATTAATATTTACATTGTCAAGGGGAAGAGTGAGCAAGTATAATGATCACTCATGAGGGGCCCACACATGATGAATGCACATGGATAAGCAACTCAAAACCCTGACTCTATAGGACCCTGATATTATCTAATGATACCATGAGATGTTCCCTGATGAGGAAGATGTCTTGCCTGGGCATGTTGTTCCATTGATTTCTTGGATTTACTTTCTGCTGATCATATTCCTCAGAAAAACTCAAAGGGCTTGCTCTTTCTCTAGAAAACCTTGCTCTGAAAATTGGCAATAGTCTATGTAATTTCTGAGTGAGAGAATTATTTTCAAAGCAAATCTGGGAGGAAAATGGATCTTTAGTAAATAAAGGACTTCCAAGCATTCTTGATGAAAATACCAGAGTCTCATAAAAATTTTGAAATATCAAACAAGTCAAAAAAATGAAAATAAAAGGTAAACATAAGTGAACAATCATAAGGGATAAGCAAAGATAGACTGTTTACATATAATATAGGGAGATGATATATGTATCACTTAAGAATTCCATCAACATTAGGATAACATGATGGACCTCTGGAAATTACTGAATAGAAATAAAAAGGAGTATACATAGTATTCAGTTATACATGGTGTCATCACAATTAAACAAATGATAGGAATATTCATTAACTTCATTAAAGATAATGACAGCAAATAGACAACATACCAAAGTTTGGGACATAAAGCCAAAGCAGTACTTGGGAAAATTTTGTATCACTAAGCACTTTTATCAATAAAAGAGAAAAAGAACAAATCAATGAATTGTAAATGGAATTAAAAAAAAAAAACTTAGAAAACTGGCAAATTAAACTTCAAATTAAACATCAACATAAAAATTTTGAAATCAAGGATTAGTTAACAGAAGTGAAGGGGGGAAAGTATTGAATTAATAAATAAAATTAAAGCCTGGTTCAATGAAAAAATAAAAACAATGAAATAGACAAGTCATTAGCAGACTTGATTTTTAAAAAGAAGAAAACCAAATTTCCAGTATCAATAATGAAAAAAAATTAATTCACAACAAATCAAGAAGAAATTAGTTTTGGGGAAGTATTTCACCCAATTATATGCCCAAAAATAATGACCTAAATTAAATGGATTTTTTTTTAATAGCAAGACTAACAGAATAGGAAATAGAGGATTTTATTATCTTAGAAAAAGAAATTGAACAAGCCACAAATGAATTGCAAAGGAAAAAAGATTTGAAAAAATATATAGCAAGGGGCAAAAGGTCCTACCAAATTGCTTCTATGAAATAAATATTGTTTTGAAATATAAATCAGAAAGAGTCAATATAGAGGAAAATTATAGCCCAACAACCCTAGTAAATATCAATGTAAACTTTTAAAATAAAATATTAACAGGAAGACTACAGTAACATAGATGAATTATAACCAGGTTGAATTCATGTCAGGAATGTGCAGCTGACAGAATATTAGGAAAAGTATAAATCTACTTTAATAGTTTAATTAAAATTAAAATAACAAAAATCATGTGATCACATCAATAGATGTAGAAAAACTTTTGACAAAATGCAATATCCATTCCTCTCAAAACATCAGAAAACAAAGGAATAAATGAAATTTTCCTTAAGAAGATAAGTAGTATCCTATTTAATAATCATGAGCTTTTCTTTTATTATCTATCAGCAAAGATCACTTTCTGGTAAAATGTACAATTCTGACATCATAATATATATATATTTTTTAATTTCACAAACAAAACCAATACAGCTAAAATTTGAAGAGAAGTAGCAAATAATGATGGAAAATTTTTGCAATAAGTTACTTTGATGAACATATAAAGGATGACTTGCTTAGGGAAGATAAAAAAGTAGAATAAAGTAGAATTGCATAAAATACAGAACATATATTGCATATCCTATGTGCATTTTTTTTTCTCAAACACCTTCTTCTTTGGTGTAAATAGGGACACAAAAAGCAAAGAGAGATAGAAGTATAAAAAGTGATAGTATGAAGGAAAACACATAATAAATAATCATAATCATAAACATGAATGAAATAGAAATCCATAAAAGGGAAAGGTAGCAAAATATATTGGAAAAGCAGACTCCAACAATATGCTACTTATTAGAAACATTCTTGAAATAAAGATTCAAACAGACTTAAAATAAGAGTTGGACAAAACTCTAATATGCTTTAAAAGGGGAGAAGTAGTAATTATGATTTCGGGAAAAATAGAGAAATATACTTGATTAAAAGGGATAAGCAAGGAAATTACATTAGAATCAAAGGCATCACGGAAAATAAATTAGTATTTACAAGGATGGTGGTTTTGCCTTTTTATTGGCAGAGTTTAGGATTGAGGAACTAGCAACAGTGTTTCCAACAAAAAGAAAAGAAAAGAGTCATTGGAACATCTTTTAAAAATAGATAGAGGGGGAGAATAGAAAGTTCATAGGAAAATAGACAAGTAGAAAAGCTTTGAAAGGTTAAATATATCATATTTTTAAAGTAAAAAGCAAGCTATGCATAAGGGAAAATTCATGGATTTTTATGTAGTCCTCTCTTGCTATTTTACTTTGTATATGCAAAGGCTTCCTTTTTGATATTTCTTATATTCAGAATTTTAAAAAAATTTTAGAAAAAAAGAATTTTATTTTTTGGTAAAATTATAATAGTCTCTTATGAGGTCAACATATTGAAGGAACAGAAGAAAGATTTTCATATTTTTCTGTTATCTATTTTTTTCCCTTTCTCCCATCCAGCTGGCTGGACCAAAAGGAAAAAAAGGAAAAAAACAACAACAAACCTTTCTCAAATTAGTTTCCAATTCAAATAATTCTTTTTAAAGTAAGTTCAACTTTATTAGGAGGTAGATTCATCACATTTACACATACATATGAAAAGACAAGAAAAACAAACATTTTTGCCAACACACACATTCATCCATGCAACCAAAAACAGTGCAGCATTTTCAGTTAACTTTTCTGGGATCCATGCCAGCTCTTACAAGTTTTCCTACTCTTTTAGGAAAGAGGAAAAAATGGAATGTCATCTCTATTTCTTTTTGTATTGCAGGTTCTTAGCTCTAACTGAGGGTTGTTTGAGCTCTTGTCACAGAAAAAGTTAAATTCTGATTAAGATTTAGAAGGCAACATTCAGGAGAGAAGAGTATTGAATCTTGTACCTAAAGTCCTAGATTCAAATTCTATCTCTATTCTGTGAAAATTGAAAAGGTAGCATTTTGTCTGGCCTGTGTCAGCATCAGTAAATAGAGTAGATTAGACTAAATGGCTCCTGGGGACTCCTTCAGTTTTAAATCTTTGATCCTATTAGATAAAATTAAGTGGCTTTGCCAACAATAAGCTAGTTTCTTCCCCAGTTAACTTAGATATTATTACAGATTGAATATCAACCTCCCCCCCCCCCGTTTTAGTTCATTCTAGTTTTATTATATGATAATCATTTAACCTCATATATTGTGATGAAATTAAATAACAGTCACTTAGTAACCTGTCAATGCCTAAACAATTAGCTAAATCCTTAATATCGCCTTTTCAGTGTAATTCAAAACTAAGGTCCTATCAACTACAGTTTTGTACTAAGTAAAGCCAAGCAGCTTAACCTTTTCTGATTCTTTGCTTGGTGATGACTTAGAATAATACTGCCAATTATCCTCAGATAACCACTAGAGGGCAGATTCATCATTTCTGATGACTAGACTCTAGTCCAAAAGCTCCCCAATTTACAAATTCTAAGAAGATAATCTGAATCAGGGCAAATGATGGTTTCAAGCCACTAGGATGCACTAATCTTATTTCTAACATCCAATTATGGATCAATTGCTGGGATCCTGGTTACTTCACACAAATAAAGATGACTATTCCCTACAGAAATATTTTAAAGAATAAAAAGTCCTAAGAAAATTAATGAAGAGAAAGTAGACCCTTGAGCAAAACGGGTTTCTCTGCTAAACTCTCTGTTGTTGTTTTGCCTTTGAATTTTATTCACTACTTACTACCCAAATCTGGTTCTGTTAAAACCATACTATTAAGGCTATATCACAATAAAGTGTTTGAATAAGAGTCATAAAAATAATAATATCCATCTAAACCAATAGGAGAGATTCATATTATCAAACACTTGTTCTTTCAGTCCTGGTGCCAATTTGCATTTTTCTATCCACTTAAGATTTTCCTTCCTAAAAATGAATTGGAGAATGTATATAAAGTTGTCCTGCTATTTTAAACCTTATATTTGGCAGCAGATACCTGCCCAAATGAATGATTTTGTAGTATGTGAGGGTTCACACTAATAAGGGGAAAAGAGAAAGTCCATGTGGAAAAGTAAGTATTAAACAATATCATACATAGAATTAAACTGGAAGGGACTTCAAATGCTATTGAGTTTAGCCATTTCATTTTACAGATAATGAAACTAAGGCTGATAGTAGTTAAATGATTTGCCCAGTGTCACACAACTAGTACATGTCTGAGTCAAGAATTGCATTTGGATTATCCTGACTGTAAGTTCAGCACTCTGTAAATTCAGCACTCTATCTAGAGAACCCCTTGTATTCTGTGAAGCTGACTGAAGCTTTTCCTCCTTTTGCATAAGAAAAATAATTTTTAATAGGTCTTAGTCAGTTTTCCCTAATTCTCAAAGATGTTTGAGCAGTGTTTGATAGGGAAGCAAACCTTAAAATGCAATAATAAATAAAATAGTAGCACTTCAAGATTTGCAAAATACTTTGCAAATATTATCTTATTTGATTCTTAAAACAATCCTGGAAGGTAGGCACTATTATCATCCCCATTTAACAGAGGAAGAAACTGAAGCAGACAAAGGTTCATGATTTGTTCATGGTCTTACTGACTTTATGGACTTCAGGTCCAGTATTCTAACCACTGTGTCACCTAGCTGTCAGATAATTGAGACCAAGACTATTAAATTTTCATTTGAAAGAAATTTCAAATTCCTATAGAGTTTAACTTAGCTTTGAGAGTGATTATGAAATTAGCTATCTAACTTATAAGATAATAGGATCTTAGAGCTGAAAGGAAACTTTCTAGTTCTTAGAAAAGAACTAGTGTTTATTTAATACAATCCTTTATATTGTGGGCCACTTCTAGCCCCAGGATACTTCTGAATGGCCCATCTTAAGACACTCCAATAAATGAAGTATTGAGTAAAAATACTGAATGAATATTAGCTTGTTTTCTGTACCTGTTACATACAATTGAGGTCTTTCTGATTCCAAGTCCAGTATTCTATTGACTGGACAGTATAAATGTTAGCTATTGTTGCAAAATGGGAATTATAATACCTATATGATGTATTGCACAAGAATCTTATGAGAACTGTTATGCTAATAATTGATAGAGCTATAGATTGAGGTTTTTTGCAACCCAAACTAGATAGGGGTCACTAAGAATCACTCATAAAGAAGACATCATTTGAAGCATTAAATATAAAATTTAAGCACAGAGAGATTTAGAAGCCAGAGAAAGAAGACGTGAAAGGCAAAAAGAAAGAAATTAAATTTCTTATTTTAGAAGCCAAAATAAGTAAGGCAGAACATGGGGAAGGGAAAGCAGTTGTTATAAACTGAGACAACTGTCTAGAAACTGGGGTTTTACTACTTTGCTGAGAACTGGACTGAAAGGAGTATAGGTATTGTTTTGCTAAGGACTGATTGGAAAGAGAAAATATACATTGCCCTTTGTTATCTTCAACTTGATAGAGGAAAAACTTCTCAGGGGTACCTGTTTGACATTTACTGCCCTCTGAAGTTTAATATGGGCAACTAGATGGCATAGCATTCAGAGTGCCAGGCCTGGAATCAGGAAGATGAGTCAGGAACTCATCTTTTTGAGTTCAAATCTGATCTCAGACACAAGTTGAGTAACTCTGAGCAAGTCATTTAACCTTGTTTGTCTCAGTTTGTCCATTTATCTATAAAATGAGCTGGAGAAGGAAATGGCAAACAATTCCAGTACCTTGGCCAAGTAAACCCCTAATGGGGTCACAAAGAGTGAAACACAACTGAAAAACAACTGAATAACAAATAGCTTAATATAGGGCAAAAGAGAATGGAAAAGACAATCATTGTAGTTATTTTCTTGTGACCTAACCTGCTGGGATAAAAGGCCTTGTTGCTGGAACAAAGATTGCAAAAAATTGTCTGAGTAAAGAGTCAAAAAAGCTAGTATTAATCTTTAGTGACATATAAGGGAAGAGACTTAAAAAGCTGCATACATCAGGCTAAGAGTTGCTGTTTCACTTACATTGTATGAAGCTAATTTTTTTGTGTGCTTAAAAAATCTTAATATTTTACAAGGACCTCGCCAAGAATGGTGTGCAAAAAATCTTGACGTTGCTTCAGCAGCCTGAGAATAGTAAGGGAGTGGCTTTGAAAAACAAGTAGCATATAGTACAAAATGTTTCCTAAAAGAGACCAACAACTATACCCAACTCTGCAGTATAGTTTTCCTTCTTTGTTCTATCCTTCCCTGGGTTTGATATAAGTATATTTGTCTCATAAAAAAGTCTTTTGAGAATAAGTTGTATAGTCTTGCTACTAATTGTTCTTTAAAAGTTTGAGTGAATTCTCCAGAATCCACTAACTCCAAAGCAAGAAACATTTACTCCCTAATTGATAAATGGTCTAAGTCTCAATTTATAAATGATTAAAGGATATGAAAGAAACAATTTTCAGATGACAAAATTAAACCCATCTATAGTTATATTTTTAAAAAATGCTCTAAATCACTATTGATAAGAGAAATGCAAATTAAAACAACTCTGAGATACCACTTCACACCTCTCAGATTGGCTAAAATGACAGGAAAAGATAAAAGTTCCAGGGGATATGGGAAAACTAGGACACATGCATTTTGGTGGAATTGTGAAATGATCTAATCATTCTGGAGAGTAATGTGGAACTATGCCAAAAGGACTTTAAAACTGTGTATACCCTTTGACCCAGAAGTGCCATTACAGGGTCTATATCCCAAGGAAACCATTAAGGAGGGAAAAGGACCTACATGTACAAAAATGTTTATAGCAGCTCTTTTTGTGGTAGCAAAGAATTGGAAAATGAGTATATGCCTATCAATTGGGGAATGGCTGAACAAGTTGTGGTATATGAAGGTAATGAAATATTTATTGTTCTATAAAAAATGATGAACAAGCTGATTTTCGAAAAGCCTAGAAAGATTTACATAAACTGATGCTGAGCAAAACAAGCAGAACCAAGAATACATTGTACACAATAATAGTAAGAATGTGAAGATCAATTATGAAAGACTTGGTTCCTCTCAATGGTTCAGTGATCCAATCCCATTAGACTTTGGACAGAAAATGCCATCTGCATCCAGAAAAAGGATTAAAGAGACTGAATGTAAATCAACACATTATGTTCACTTCTTTTTAATGTTTTTTTTTTTAAATCTCTTCCATGGTTTTTCCTTTTTGCTCTGATTTTTCTCTCCAAAGATGATTCATAAAGCAATGTGTGTTATAAATAAATTTATTTTTTTAAAAAGAGAAAAAAAAAGAAACACTAAATGTATTAGTCAAAAGCAAGGATAATCATAACATTTGCTTTTTCACAAAGGAGGCAAAAGCAAGAGTCATCAAGAAAAAAAAAAGCAAGAGTGATCAAAACATAATAGTTCACCCAAAAACCTGCCAACATACATAGGCTCTCCATCCCACAAACACTATGTATTTGTGTAAGAGATTTTGTGAGCTTAGAAATGGCAAGATTTGACAACTCATTGGATGAGAAAAAGTGAGAAATAAATTATAATACTGAAATTACAAACTTGGGAGACTGGAAGAATGATTGTGCCATTGAAAGATACAGGGAAGTTTGGAAGTGGGGAAAGAAACAGTTGTGTTTTAGATATATTGAGTTTGATGTCTCCCAAGTATCAGTTTGACATGTCCAATAGGCCAATAGACAAAGCAGGACTGAAATTCAAAGGGGAGACTGAGGCTAGAAATATAGAATGTGAATCATTTTCATAGCAATGACAAATAAAACAATGAGAAGTCTACAGAATTTATAGAGAGAATAGGTTTCAAGTCAGAGCCTTTGGGAACCCCAAGAATTAGCACTTGTGATATGGGTGATATGGAAGGCAATGAGAAGGAGCAGTCAGATTGGTAAGAGAAAATAATGTGTAAAAGTAGGTTATAATGAATGGCCTCACATGCAACAAAGATCAAGAATGATAAAAACTGAGAACAAAAAACCATCAAATATGACAATTAAGTGATAATAGGCAAATTTGGAGACAGTAGTTTCAGTTTAATAATGAAGTCAGAAGCCAAATTACAAAGGATCAAGGAATGAACAAAATCACTCTGGTTCTAATACAGTTTCAATTGTGTAATACTGGCCTAGTTTGGGCTCAGGAAATCAAAGTAAGCCAGAAGAGTTTGGAATAATCAATATGACTCCAGTTGATTTTGAAATAATTTCAGACCCAGTAATTCCACATTACTCTCCAGAATGATTAGATCATTTCACAATTCCACCAAAATGCATGTGTCCTAGTTTTCCCATATCCCCTGGAACTTTTATCTTTTCCTGTCATTTTAGCCAATCTGAGAGGTGTGAAGTGGTATCTCAGAGTTGTTTTAATTTGCATTTCTCTTATCAATAGTGATTTAGAGCATTTTTTAAAAATATAACTATAGATGGGTTTAATTTTGTCATCTGAAAATTGTTTCTTTCATATCCTTTAATCATTTATCAATTGAGACTTAGACCATTTAATAATTAGGGAGTAAATGTTTCTTGCTTTAGAGTTAGTGGATTCTGGAGAATTCACTCAAACTTTTAAAGAACAATTAGTAGCAAGACTATACAACTTATTCTCAAAAGACTTTTTTATGAGACAAATATACTTATATCTGGTACTGAAGAGAGGTGCAGAATTTCAGAGCAAATAGCCTGCCCACCACACTCTTTATCTTCATTCTATTGCTGTTTCCTAGGGCAATTATACAAATATTTTTATGATTCATGAACTTTAAAATAATAAGTATAAAGAATGTGTAAGGATATTGGTACTTTAAGAGATATATTTGAAAACCTAGCTAGGCTTTTGAAATTGAATGTCTGTGTCTAAATCCCAATAGACTTGGGATAGAAAATATCATCCACATCCATAGAAAGAACTAGAGAGACTGAATGAAGATCAAAGCATCCTATTTTCACCTTTTGTTGTGTTTTCTTGTGGTTTTTCCCTTTTATATGATTTTCCTTTACCAACATGACTAAGATGTAACCATGTTAAAAATGATTGTACTTTTATAACTTATATCAGGATTACTTGCTGTCTTGGGGTGGAGGTAAGGGAGGGAGGGAGAAAAAAAAGTTGGAACTCAAAATATTACAAAATGAACACTGAAAACTATCTTTACATGTAATTGGAAAAATTAAATACTGCTAAAATTTTAAAAAAAGTCTGTGTTTAGAAAAAAAAATAAAGGACTGATTAAATCACATGTACATAAAGGAGATAATAAAAAGAGACAACCAGTTCAGACCAGTCTTAATTTTAATAGCCCAAATAGAAGCAGATAGTTCATATAGTTTTTAATAAGCAAATTATTACAAGACAATAAGAATAGCAATCAATTATAAACTAAAAATGTAGACTAGCAGATCAGGGACTATATGTAGTTTCAAGGAGTAAGATTAGGATATGTGAATTAAACTAAAAATGTTGCTGTTGTTCATCCTGGAGACATTATTTAGATTTTTGTGGCTTAGAATGAGCGTAAATAGTAACCATGTTCTGTTTGATCAGAAACATCAAGGTCTTCCATCCCAGACTGATATTTTTGCGATGGTAAATTAGACCATCTTTTGTCTCAATTCTTTTAGTTATTGAATGGCTATTGTCTCAGAAAAACTGAAGCCTGTTAATTGAAAAACTACAACTACAATGAATTCAAATTCATTGCAGAAGCTTTTAGGGACTCTAAAGCAATTTAAACAATAACTGAGCAGAATGAATCACAGATTCCTCATCCTTCACCGTGCACTCTCAATCATTCCATTTATTCCAATCATTTTGAAATCTTGCTATTTCCTCCTTCATCACATCTCTCATATGTATTCATTCCCTTTCTTCCACTCATACAAGTCACAACTCAGTTTAAGCTCTCATCACTTCTTACATGGACTATTGAGGAAGCCTTCCTCTCTTTTGAATTTCTTCCTATTTCAATCCATCTTCAATTCGGTTGCCAAGGTGATTTTTTCTGAAATATTCTCAGAAAAGTTCTTACCTCCAAGATCAAATATAAACTATATTTAGATTTTCAAACACTTTATAATTTGTCTCCTTCCTACTTTTCCAGACTTGTAATTTATGTTTTATTCTCCCCTACACATGCTAAGATCCAGTTTCACTGGTCTTCCTTCAATTCCATAAGCAGATCCCTCCATTTCCCAATTTATGACAGCACCAAAAGGCTATTCAGAGGCTGCCCCATGCTTGAAATGTCCTGATTCCTCTTCTCTGCATCTTAGTCCCCTCACTTTGTTCAAGAGTCAGCTCAAGTCCTACTTTCTGCAGGAGGCCTTCCTAGTTTCTTCCTTGCTCTTTATTCACCATAAAGACTTTCCCTCTCAGACTACTTTTCAAGAATTCTGTATATATTGTATATGTATCTAATTATCTATAGGTTGCATCTCCCAATAGAATATACATTCCTTGAGAGCAAAGACCTACTGGATTCAGATAGTTCTGGAGGAGAAAGTAAGGTTGGTAACTTCACACAGTCTTCTCTCATTTAAATCCAATTCACTTGCATAATCAAGGCATCACCACCCTGAAGTCATGGTCTTCTTTGAGAATGAAGGAAAAACCCTAGCATTCTATACAATGCTTGGCTCATAATATGGATTTAATAAATGCTTATAAAATAAAAAGCTTACAAAATGTTATAACTGAAACAGAGCTCACAGGTCTTCCAGTCCTCTACAGAAAAGGAAATAGCTCAGGAAGTTTAAGGGACTTGTCCAAGATCACACAAGTATGTCCTGATGCACATTCCAAGGAGAACATCTTAATGAGAAAAAAATAATTAAATAGACCCTTTGATGAAGGATATCTATTTCCTTGATATCATACTGCCATCTAGGATAGCAGGAGACTATGAACAACTAGTAAGTTAGAAAATAAAAAGGGAAAGGAAAGGAAAAGGAGATTTCAGTTCAGTCTTGGAAGAGGCCAAAGATTCAAAGAGGTAGAGATGATAGAAAGTACATTCTAAACATGGAAGAGAGTCTATACAAAGTCATGAAGAGAGGCAATGAAATTTCAAGTTTGAAGAACAGCTAATAAAACAATTGTATGAAAGCATGGGAATAATATGAAAAAATAATAATAATAATTGTAGGTATGTGGGAACCAAATCATGGAAAGCTTTAAACATTTGAGAATGTGTATTGCCAAAAGGCAAGAAGGAGACACTGAAGGCATTTAAGTATGGGAATGCAATAATCAGAATGGCATACTAGGAACATTGTTTTGACAATAGCAAAAAACAAGAATTTGGAGAGGAAATAATGAAACAAAGCACAAAATTTCAAAGTTATTACAATAGTTCAACTGAAAGATGATTAAATCTGAACTTGGATAGTGAGTATGTGAATTGAGAGAAGAAAGGGTTTTGAGGGATGCATTGGAGGTGATAATTGGCAAACTACTTCAAACAAACTCTTTTAAGAGACCCTGAGAAATCTCAAACCCCTCCTGGCCTTTGGGAGGGGCCCCAACCTCCTGTTCCTGAGGAAACTCCTAGATGGGATTTCCACCTAGTCAATTGGAGATCTTGGCCTGGGGCATAATCACCTGCCCTCTATAGAAATTAGTCCTTAATCTCCCCAGCCTCAAAACCTCAGAAGGCTGATAAAAGGTTACTCTTCACTACTTTTCCTTTTGGAACTGGCCAGCTGGGAAAGTTGTTTTCTCAGTGCAATAAACTCTTTTTTGCCACAAACCTCTCATCTCATTCATCCAGGTTTGCAAATTCTTTCGCTAAGCCTGTAACTGGCCAAAAGGGGATCTCTCACCCTTGCTTCTCACATCTCAACATAACCCAAAATATCTATTTTAAAATGGGGCCAAGTTGGGATTTGGAGAAATATTTTTATACTGAATAGGGAATAGGGAAAAATATAGGGGGAAAGAGTAAAGCTTGTTCAAGATGAATGATTTTTGACTTGGGCTCCATGAACTTAACTAGCTAGTTTCGTTTGTTTTTTAAAAGAGAAAGAGAAAGAGGAAAAAAGAATACTGTATTTCAATATATTTCATTGCCTTTGTAATATTACGCATTTCATTTTATTTATTTAAATTTTTTTCTGAGAACTTTCACCAGATTGCCAAAGAGGGCCACTACTCAGGCACAAAAAAAGGTTAAGAATGCCTGTGCATTTGATAACAGAGAGCTATTTCAGAGATAGACTCATTTAATAGTTTTATATTTTATCTGGAAGGTGAAGTTACCAAGTTTTCAAATGACTTTTAAGTTCTTTTGAATATTATGACATTGAAAGAATATTCCACAAGACAAAACAGGGACTTTTCATCAAAGAACATATGAATGGAGAGAAAACTGACAGGTCAGCTATGGTGCAGGCATGTGTGACAGATTACTTCAATCCTTCAATGGAACTAATAGATGACATAATGGGTGTAGGGTTAAGTCTGAAGTCAAGAAGAGTTGAATTCAAATTTGGATTCAAATGTTTACTAGTAATATGAACCTGAGCAAGTGACAACTCTAATTCAATTTCTTCATTTATAAAATAGTCTAGAGTTGTGATGATATTTATTAAGCATTTTGCAAACCTTACAATACTATATACATTATTAACTATTATTAATACCATGTTTAACCAACCAACATTGTTTCATGATAACATAATTTATATACTATGATCAAACTGTTTAACAATGTTGGTAAAGTTAGATGTAATGCCATTCAGTGGATTATCAAAGTTTCAAATTAAAATGTGGCTCCAATGGAACTGATCCTTTATTGATATTTTGCCATATTCCATGTAATCGATTAATTATATTAGACATGTCCTATAATATAATTTGGTAAGAGCACAGAGAGATTAAAGATAAATAGTGGGAGATATAATGGAAACGTAGGTTGGGGTCAGCATATGGCAGAGCTTAAATATCAGAATAAAGAATTTAGACCCAATTCAGGTTATAAGCTATCATTGAAAATTTTAGGTGGGTGATATATTTTAAGAATATTTATTTAGGGATGGAACCAAGATTGAGAATTAGAGGCAACAACCCTGCTGAACTCTTTCAACATTCTCCTTCAAATAAATTTAGAATAATGTCTCAAATAAAATTTTGGAGTGCTTGTGCAGGATGACACATTTTTTCTGGCCTAAGGAAACATAGGAGATCTGTTAGACCAGGTTGGAAGCCTGTTTGAAGTGCACACATTTGGTGGCTGCAATAACAACTACAGCAGCTTCAGAAGCTCTCAGATCAGAGACAGTCAGAGTTAAAGGAAGAAATGAGAGTAGTACAGGAAAATTTGAGGGGGAGGGGGAATGAGAGTGATACAAGAAAATTATAAAAGGAGAATTAACAGTTAGGTAAAAAGATACTGAAATACACAAAAATACTGAAGAAAATAATATATTAAAAAGCAAAAATGGCCAATTGGGACAAAAGATAAAAAAAAATTTCATTGAAGAAATGAACTTAAAAATTAGAATTAGGTGAGTAGAAGCTAATGACTCCAAGAGATATCAAGGAATATTAAAAACAAACTCAAAAGGATTAGAAATAGAAGAAAATGTGAAATATCGCATCAGAAAAATAATTGACCTGGAAAATAGATCAAGGAGAAATAATTTAAGAATTATTATACCACCTGAAATACATGATCAAAAAAAGAATCTAGATAACATATTTTTAAAGATTATCAAGGAAAACTGCTTTGAGATATTAATTTGAAAGGGTAAAATAGAAATTGACAAAATCTAATCACATCCTGAAAGATATCCCAAAATAATAATTCCCAGGAATGTTATTCTAGAACTTCCATGTCAAGGAGAAAATATTGCAAGTAGCCAAAAAGAAACATGGAGCCACAGTCAAAACTACCCAAGATCTAGCAGCTTTTGTGTTAAAGGAGTGGAGGACTTAAAATGTGATATTCTAGAAGGCAAAGAAGCTAGAATTAAAATCAAGAATAATATACTCAGCAAAATTAAGCATGATCCCTGTGGCAGAGAAGGGGGATGCTTAGAGGAGAGAGGGAAACAGAAGACTAGACATTAGAATAAAAAAAAATTTGTCTTTCAAGAATCCCTGATGAAAAAAATCAGAGCTGAATACCAAATTTGACATTCAAACACAAGACTCAAGAGAAGCATAAATAGATAAACATGAAAGAGAAATTCTAGGGAACCTAATAAGCTTAAACATTCCTATATGGGAAAATGATTTATATAACTCCTAAGAATTTTATCATTATTAAAGCTTTTAAAAGGAGTTTATATAGACAGGAGGCTTGATCTCAAAAAAAAAAAAGTGAGTGGGAAAGGAAGATGCACTGAGAAGGAGAGGTAGAATGGGAAAAATTAACTCACATAAAAGAAGATTGCAAGGAAGAGCTTTTATAATGAAAGGGGAAATGGAAGGAAGAGATGGGTAATGCTTGAACAAGGAAGGAGAACATTTAGAACTCAAATTGTAAAAAGAAAAGAATTTTTCAAATAAATTTTTATTATTTTTTTCAAGTCCAACTGTTTAATTTTTTAAAAATTTACAATAATGGCAACTACAATGTTGATAGCAATAATAAAGAAAAGCGGGTAATTGTAAAAAAAAAACTGTCAATCAAAAATAAAATGATGGAAAATTGGATGCTAAGGTCAGGTGTTGAGGAAAAGGGGAGAGTTAAAGATGAGTAAGATTTCAAGTCTAGATGACTTGCATGGTTGGTAATACTATTAATAGACATTGGTAAAATAGGAGGAGGGACAGAGTTTTTTGATTTGGGTTGCTGGTTTGTTTTGGGGTTTTGTTTGCAGGGTAGATAATATTGTAAATCTATCACCCTTAAATCTACTCTGCTGATTAGTAAATCTATAGCTGGGATCACCATTTCATTATATACCCAGGTCACAATTACTGGTTCAGTAATTGACAATTACTTTCTGGTTCCATTTCTCATTCTCTAGAAGACAATATTCATATCAGCCATCTTGTGCTTGTGTTACACACACACACACACACACACACACACACACACACACATGCATGCACACACACAGATGTATGAGACAAGACCATACAATATCTGGAATTCTCTTCTAATTCTAAAATTCTGTGATTCTATGACTGACATAAATGTAGATAACACATTATCCTATAAGTAGAGTGGTGTAAAAAATGAGATCTAGTGAATTTCTATATGAAAAATCCATAATGAAATATGATGAAAATTAGATACACTAATATACATTCCTAAATTTTTTATGTTAGATATCAAGGAATGTACCCATACTATTCCACAAAACACCCCTTGATGTAATAGTAATTGATAGTAAGCTGAATGAAATACAATTCTAACTAAACATAATATTTATTATGTTCTAATGGGCAAGACTATTTGCATTGTAACCTTAACTTCTATTTTACTGTTTTCACTGAGCTTATCTTCAACAGTGATGGTGACCAGATAATGGGGAGGCAGAATGATGTGGCACCAAGTCAAAATGAAACTATGTTTCTATTTTAGAAAGGACAAAAAAGGAAAAACAGAAATTAAATATCCAGGCAATAAAAAGTTTATAATAGTTTATGAACATAAAACTTGTACAACTGTTAAATGGGACACTGTCAAATAGATTAATTAGTTAACATTTGGAAAGTGCATTGAAGAAGAAAATTGCCAAATAAGAACCACACATAGCAACTAATTTCTCATCCTTTGTAACTTGATGGAATAAGAAACTAACCAAAGAGTTAAGTCAACTAATTTACTAGAATGCAAAGGATTTTATGCCCCCTGGAGGCAAAGATTAGAACTATTGCAACCAGTGAAGTAACAGCATGATGACCAGGAATAGTGGTAAAGATGAGAGTAGCTGGCTAGTTTCAGCTAGGTCAGACTAAACAGTTTCGAGCCTTAAATTACTCTGTGGATTAAATAGCCTTTTAGGGTTGACTTCTAAACCTAAATACTGCTTACAATATTGCTTCTGTGAAAAAAATGGATTCAGAGTACCAACCACTGACTTAAGTCCAAAATTAAAAGAATATAACTCATTCTTAAATTGGGAACTGCCACTGATAGTATATCAACTCTATTAAGTCTACCTTTTTAAATGTTACCAAGAATCATACCAGTACTTGGTAAGTTATATAGGCAATAATAATTAACTTATGAAAGACTTAGCAATGAGTTTCCATTTTGGGATGATTATGAATACAGGGTCAATAATCTATTATCAAGCATTTATTAAACCCTTACATAAATGAAAGTTTCTTCCCTCAATAAGTATCATAGGAAGTGATTTTTATATATGTATATATAAACATTAGGCAATTTTGATTGGGAAGGTACTTGAAGAGATCAAGAAAAGTTCAGTGTAAGGTAATATTTGAGTTGAGCTTTGAAGTGAAGTAGAAATCTAAATATCTAGCAGCAACTTCTAGAAACCTATTTTCCCTACTGCTCCAATTTCTCAGTTCTTAGTCCTTAAATCTGCTTATATCTCATGTAGGAGTCTACCTAAGACCAGAAAGTTAAGATTTAATATCCTGGAAGGATGGTTCAGATCATTATTTGGATTTTAATGACAAAATTCTGAGTTTCAATGAATAGATGAATATCACTTCCAGAAACACAGAATCAAGGAAAAATTGTTTAAGAGAAAATGAAAGATAATTACTTGGGGGCATATTGAATTTCAGGTGGTTAAGATATTCAAGGAGAAATGTCCAATAGAGAGTTGACATATGAGTCTGGAGCTCATTTTAGCAGATGTGCTATATATGTAAA
>JAJPUD010007200.1:15420-47274 GCA_023553655.1 Myrmecobius fasciatus | reverse complement strand
TAGGAGACAAAATGTAGAGTGGAATCAACTCAGAGCTAAATCTTGAGTTTTAGTTAGCAAGCAACCAAAAAATTAAAAGTAGTGTAAATAAGAACTAGTATTTGGTTTGGGCATTAAGTGGCTTTTCTTCCTTATATATAAAACCCAATCACTTAAAAGGTTTCCATGATCTCAAAGATAACTCTGTGATGCAGAGAAAATGAAGAATTAAAAAAAAATATCTGAGAAAGCACATTATAACCAACTTTCTTTATAGTCATTCAAACATATATGCTAGTTCACCAAATCTTCTTCCCACCAAATTGTGCTTTTTTTCATGTAAACTTTTATATGAAAATTTGAAGACAACCTCCATGTATTTCTCTAACCATCAAGACAGTCTTTCTATGTTTTTATCCTAGAGTGGAACCTATGTTCAAATAAATTTTGTTTGAATTTCCCTTAGGTCTCAGTAGAGCTCCTCTGCACTCCCAGCTTCCTAACCTACTTATACACTGGCCTTTTCTTTTTTATCTTGTGCTTTGTGCTCACCTTCCAGCTCTGTATAAATCTTCAGAGTTAGTCAATCAACAAGCATTCACTAAGTACTTATTATGTGCCAGACGGTGTGAAAAATAAAAACACAAAGAATGTAAATGACCCCTGCTCTTGAGGAGCTTGCTTTCAGTCTGTCAATTGACAAGACTTGTTTTATGGAGTACCTGTTCTTCATGACCACAATTGTATACACCTTTGACTAAATGGAAAGAAAGAGTGCTTGACTTAGAGATGGCAATGATCTGCTATTGGGTCTTACTTTTGACACCTGCTAACAAATTATTATGAACAAAATCATTTTACCTCTCGGAATCAGTTCCCTCATATACAAAAGCAAGGAAAAGCAGAAAGAGGATAAGCATTTATATATAACTACTATATATCTGAGCATTGTGCTTTAATCCTTATTTAATCTTTTAAACCTCATTTAATCCTCATAGCAATCCTGGGAGGTAGAGGCTATTATGATTCCCATTTTATAGATGAATAAACTGAGACAAACAGAGGTTAACTGGTTTGCCCCGGATCATGCAGCTGGATTAGTGTCTGAGGACACATTTGAACTCAGTGTTCTTGACTCTGGGGCAACTAGATGGTGTAGTCAGGAAGATTCATCTTCATGCGTTCCAAACTGGTCTCAGACACTTATAGCTAGGCAAGTAACTTCTGTTAGTCTCAGTTCTTCATCTGTCAAATGATCTGGAGAAAGAAACGGCAAACCACTCTAGTATGCTTGCAAAGAAAATTCTAAAAGGGGTCATGAAAAGTTGGACATGACTGAAAGAAGAAAAAAAAACCAACTTCTTACCTTAGCAGTCTATCCACTGTGTCACTTGAATATTCCTATCTACTGGGAGACAGCATAGAATAGTAGATAGAGTTATAAAGATCTGAGTTTGATTTTTACCCCTAAAATAATTGTATAGCCCAGGATAAATCATTAGGAATTCAACACACTAGGAAACTCTCTAAGATCATAAATTGCAAGTCATCTGCATTGGTTGAAATTCCTCACTGAGAAATGAGAAGAACCAGGAGAACATTGTATACAGCAACAGCAAGATTACAAGGTGGACAACTATGATAGTTTCAGCTCTTCTTAGCAATGCCCAAGTGATTAAGATTGGAAACTCATCTGTTAACACATAGTTCTAAAACAGAGGTTCTTTACTTTTTTAGTCTTAGATCCCTTCCCTCTGGTGAAACTTGCACCTATGGCCTCCTTCTCAGAATAATGATTTTAAAAGGACAAAATAAAATGCATAGGATTAAAAGCAAAAACCCATTACTTGAAATACAATTATCAATTTTTTTTTAAATCCACAGACATTTAGAAGCTAAGTTGTAAAGAATTGCCAAGGATTGGGAGAGTAGGTGGAATGAAAGGTTGCATTATTTACTCATAGTGACACAGCTAGTATGTGTCATCGGTAGGATCTGAAAGATCTTGACTCTAAGTCACCTTCTATCCACTATTATTATTGTGCATTATTATTATTATTATGCATTGAAACTTTTTTCATCTTAACTCTTGACATATAAGTGATTTTCATTTCAATTCTTGCCAAAACAAATAGTAGATTATATGTCAAAATTTATCTGCTGTAATCAGCTGATGAAAATCCTTGACTTCTTTCTCATCCCTTCCCCAGTCCTGGCCCCTACATTCCTTTTCTAGCCTTCCAATGTTATTGAAATAAGGCATACCTGATCTGTTGAAACAAGGGTAAATTTGCTTAATTTTTGAAAAATAATACCTTTGTGAATGATAAATTACAATTTTGTCATATGAAATGCATATGTAATATGCTATGATTAAAACACTTTTCTATATGATATATGATAATATGTCCATACCATTCCCTGTGAAAGCAAAATTGAGTGTCATTTATGGGGCAGCTAGTTGGTGAAGTGGATAGAGCTCTGAGCCTAAAGTCAAATAGAACTAAGTTTAAGTACAGCCTCAGACTCTAGCTATATAAACCTGACTAAGTCACTGAACCCTGTTTGCCTCAGTTTCCTCATCTGTAAAAATTAATCAGAGAAGTAAATGGCAAAGTAGTCTAGTATCTTTACCAAGAAAATTCCAAATGGGGTCATGAGTAGTGAGACATGACTGAAATAACTGAACATCATTATAGCTAGAGCATTTTACCAAAGAAAAAAATTTAGCCTATAAGTTGAAGTTAATCATGCCAGACCTTGTTTTACATAGATGTATGTGTGTATGTGTGTGAAATATATATATATATATATGTTTTTCTAATATTATTCATTCATGACATATAAATACAATGATGATAATATTGGATACATAGTGGCTAGCACATAGAAAGTATTTAATAACATTTTGAATTGACTTGATTTGAAAGGGAGGAAAACAGCTGAAGAAATAAACTTCAAATGTAATTTAGAAAAGAACTGAAGTATTTCTACAGATCTTTACTTCTCTCAGTATATAAATAAAGGAGTTTCCATATACTTCATCTTTATAGTTATCAATGAGTTACTATATTAATTTTTAAATGAATTATTGTTAATAAAAACTATGGTGCTACCCTAAAGCAAGATAAGGTCAAAATGGATGTATGATTTACATAGAGGGTGATGCTATAAGCAAATTAGGAGAGCAAGGAACAGTTTACCTGTCAGATCTTTGGAAAAGAGAGGAATTTATAACTAAAGAAGAGCTAGAAAACATTATAATATTCAAAATGAATAATTTTGATTACATTAGATTAAAAAGGTTTTGCACAAATAAAACCAGCACAAACAAGATTAAAAGGGAAGCACAAAGTTGGGGGGAAAATTTATAGCCAATGTATCTGATAAAAGCCTTATTTCCAAAATATATAGAGTGGGGCAGCTGGGTGGCGCAGTGGATAGAGCAGCAGCCCTGAAGTTAGGAGGACCTGAGTTCAAATCTGGTCTCAGACACTTAACATTCCCTAGCTGTGTGACCCTGGGCAAGTCACTTAATCCCAATTGCCTCAGCAGAGAGAGAGAGAGAAAGAGAGAGAGAGAGAGAGAGAGAGAGAGAGAGAGAGAGAGAGAGAGAGAGAGAGAGAGAACTGGGTCAAATTTATAAGAATATAAGCTATTCTTCAATTGATAAATGGTCAAAGGATAGAAATAATTTTTCAGATGGAAAAATTAAACATGTCTAAAATCATATGAAAAAATGCACTAAATAACTATTGGTTAGAGAAAGCATATTAAAAGAACTCTGAGGTACCACCTCACATCTATCAGTTTGGCTGGGATGAAGAAAAGATGCCATCAAATATTGGAGGGGGTAAGGGAAAATGGGACACTAATGCATTGGTGGTGGAATTGTGAATTGGTCCAGTAATTTTGGAGAGTAATTTGAAACTAAGCCCAAAGAGCTATAAAATTGTTCATACCATTTGATCCAGCAGTGTCTCTACTGGGTCTGTATCCCAAAGAGATCATAAAAGAGGGGGAAAGACCCGCATATGCAAAACAAAATTGTAGTGGCTTTTTTGTGGTGGCAAGGAATTGGAAATTAAATGGATGACCATCAATTAGGGAATAGTTGAAGAAGTTATAGTATATGAATGTCATGGAATTATATTGTTTTATAAGAAATTATTTTAGCAGGATAATTTCAGAAATGCCTGGAAAGACTTACATGAAATGATTCTGAGTGAATTAAGCTGAACCAAAAGAACATTTAACACAGTAACAGCAAGATTGTGTGATGATCAACTAGGATAGATTTAGCAATGAGGTGATCCAAGACAATTCCAATAGAGTTCAGATAGAAAATGTCAACTGCATCCAGAAACAGAACTATAGAGACTGAATGTAGATTGAAGCATACTATTTTCACACTTTAGTTTGCTTGTTTGCTTTCTCTTTCTTATGGATTTTTTTCCATTTTGTTCTGCTTTTTCTTTCACAACATGACTAATATGGAAATATGTTTTAAATGATTGTACATGTACAAACAATATCAGATTGCTTATTGTCTTGGGAAGAGGGAGAAATAAAGGAGAGAGGGAGAAAAAAATTGGAACAAAAAAATTTTTCTAAATGGATCTTGAAAAGTATTCTTACATGTAATTGGAAAAATAAAATAATATTGAGGGGGAAAGAACGAAGGTATTTCAAAACTTACTCTAAAGCAATTTGGATTTCTTAATATAGATTCTAGGGGAAAAGAGGCACATAGGTAATGTATCCTTGGAAGAGAATTCTAATTTTTTGACTGTCCCTTCATAAGAATATATAATAAGCTGAACAAACTTTAAGTGATAAAGTCAGCAGGAGGAAAAAAAGTGTTTTGAGAGGAATATCTCTACCCTTTGTTTTTTAAAAAAAACATATATAGAAAAAGACTTCTGGGGATGGAGTCAAGATGGTGGAGTAAAGTCAGGAAACTGCTTGAGCTCTCCCAGTTTTCCTTGAAAACCACATGAAATCAAACCCCTGAACAGAATCTGATGGAATGAAACCACTTTTCACTTACAAAAAATCAGTCTCACTGGGGTGAAAAGAGTGTTCATCCCAGGTCAGATAGAACCTGGGAAAGCCAATGAGAGGGACTTAATCACAGCAAATCAGCAACTAAGACCTTCAGTCCTGGCTCAGTAAAGAAGCAAATCAGTGAGGCAGCTTCCAATCCCAGTCCAGAAAGCAAACTCTGGTAAACCAGGCTGTTTTCTGAATGCAAAGCTACACCCTACAAACACAAGGGGCCCCTATACTCAAAACCAAAGCTCAGGAAGCTTGGGAGTACCACCTTTACTCCAGGAGCAAAGCTCCACCTTAAAAGTATAAAAAAAAAAAAAAAAAAAAAAAAAAAAAGAGGAAATACCAAAAGAAAAGGAAAGAAAATGAGCAAGAAACAGAAAAGAACCTTGAGTATAGAAAGCTACTGTGGTGATAGGAAAGACCAAAACACCAACTCAGTAAAGGACAGAATGTCCTTTGAGAAGAAATCTCAAAGAGTAAGATAAATTGGTCTCAAGCCCAAAGAGGCTTCTTGGAATGCTCATAAAAGACTTCAAAAGGCAAATAAGATAGGTAGAAGAAAAAATGAGAAAAGAAATGAGAGGTATGCATGAGAGAAACAACAGTCTGGAAAAGGAAGGGAAAAAATTAAAAAAAAACTCATTAAACAATAGAATAAACAAAATGGAAAAAGAAATATAAAAGTTAACTGAAGAAAATCACACATTAAAAACTGAACAGGGCAAATGGAAGCTAATGACTTTGTGAGATAGTAAGAATCAGTCAAACAATCTAAAAAGAATGAAAAAATGGAAGAAAATGTGAAATACCTACTCACTAGCAAAACAATCAACCTGTAAAAGAGATCCAGAAGAGACAATTTAAAAATTATTGGCCTACCTGAGGGCCATGATCAAAAAAAGAGCTTGAATAGCATTCTGCAAGAGGTTATTAAGGAAAACTGTCCCAATATTCTAGAAACAGAATGGGAAATACTCATTGAAAGAATCCATCAATCACCTCTGGAAAGAGATCCCACAAAGAAAACCCCAAGGGACATTGTTGTGAAACTCCAAAACTATAATCACAAGGAAAAAATATTGCAGGCTGCCAGACAAAAACAATTCAAATATCTAGGAACAAATATCAGGATTACCCAGGATCTGGCAGCTTCTACAATAAACAATTGGAGGGTCTGGAATATCATATTCCAGAAGACAAAGGACCTGGGGTTACCACCAAGACTCAGCATCATCTTTCAGAGGAGGAGATGAAGTTTCAATGAAGTAAAGGACTTTAAATCATTTCTATTGAAAAAACCAGAACTAAGAAGAAAATTTAATCTATAAACACAGAATGCAAGAGAATCATAAAATGGTAAACAGGGAATAATATATATTCAAAGGTTCAACTGTTTGCATCCCTAGATGGGAAAACAATATCTGTAATTCTTGAGAACTGTACCTGTCACTGGAGCAAACAAGTGGACATCATATGGACTGAGGGTGTAGTTGTGAATGGTCCCTAGTGTGAAGACATCAAAAAAAAAAAAAAAAAAAAAAAAAAAGGAAATTAAAAAGTAGGAAAAGGTCTGTACTGGAAAAAAGAGGAAAGAGGAGGTATAATGGAACAATTAATTCCATTATACGTATTACAATCAAGGAAAAGAAAAGAGAGGGATGAGTATTGTCTGAAGCTTGATCTCATCAGTTTGGGCTTTAAGAGAGAACAATTTAATCATTCAGTTGGGTCTAGAAATTTATCTAACCCTATAAAGAAGTAGGAGGGAAAAGAGGGAAAGAAAAGGAGGGACAGGATAGAAAGGAGGGTAGAAACACTAGGGGAAAAGATAAAAGAAGGGGGAAGGTTTGATAGAGGATAAGGTAGGAAGTAGAGTGGTTTAAAAACACTACTAAGACAAAGGGGAAGGGGAATAGGAGATAAGGTTTTGATGAGGTGGGTAAAAAAATTAGTAAAAAAAAGGAGAAGGAGTAATAGGAGATAAGGTAGTGGGTGGAGTGGGTAAAAAAAGACACATGACTAAGGACAGGGTGGAAAAAGAAACCAAAAGTATATATAGGAGAGAAAACAGGATGGAAGAAAATACAGAGCTGGTCATCACAACTGTTAATGTGAATAGACTGAACTCTCCCATAAAACAGAAGCAAATAGAAATGGTGGATTAAAAACAGAATCCTACAATATATTGTTTACAAGAAACACATTTGACACAGAAAGATGCATTAAGAATTAAGGTAAAAGACTGGAAAGGAATTTATTATGCTTCAGCTGAAGTAAAAAAAAAGCAGGGGTAGCAATTCTGATCTCAGATAAAGCAAAAGTAAAAATAGATCTTATTAAAAGAGATAAGGAGAAAAAATATATTTTGATAAAGGGTACCGTAAATAATGAAGTAGTAACCATACTAAACCTAAAACACTATTATAAATCAGCAGGCAACAAAACCATTTGGTATTGGCTAAGAAATAGAGTGGTGGATCAATGCAATAGGTTAGATACACATGACACAATAATCAAGGCCTATAACACTCTATAACCCCCAAACTACAGCTTCTAGAATAAGAACTCACTATTTGACAAAAATTGCTGCAAAAACAGGAAAATAATATGTCAAAACTCGGCATAGACCTACATCTCACACCCCATACCAAAATAAGGTCAAAATGAATACATCATTTGGACATAAAGGATGACACCATAAACAAATTAGCAGAATAAGGGATAATTTATCTATCAGATCTTTGGAGAAGGAAGGAATTTATAATCAAAGAAGAACTAGAGAACATTATGAAAGGCAAAATAGACAACTTTGATTACATTCAATTAAAAAGGTTTTGCACAAACAAAACTGAAAGGAACAAGATTAAAAGGAAACTACCAAGTTGGAAAAAAATCTTTACAGCAAGTATTCCTTTTTTTTATTAAAGCTTTTTATTTTTCAAAACATATGCATAGATAATTCTGCAATATTAACCCTTACAAAACTTTGTGTTTCAATTTCCCCCCCTTCTCCCACTCCCTTCTTCTAGATAGCAAGTAGTACAATATATGTTAAGCATGGTAGAAACATATGTTAAATTCAATTTATGCATACATATTCATACAATTATCTTGCTGTATAAGAAAAATCAAATCAAACTAGAAAATGATGAAGAAAATAAAATGAAAGCAAACAACAAAAAGAGTGAGAATGCTATGTTGTGAACCACACTCAGTTCCCACCATTCCCTCTCTGGGTGTAGATGGTTCTTTTGATCACAAGACCATTGGAACTGGTCTGAATCATCTCATTGAAGAGAGCCACATCCATCAGAATTGATCAGTGTATAATATTACAGCCAGTATTTCTGATAAAGGTCTCATTTCTGAAATATATAAAGAATGGTGTCAAGTTTATAAGAATACAAGTCACTCCCCAGTTGATAAATGATCAAAGGATATGAACAGACAATTTTTAGATGATGAAATTAAAGCCATTTATAGCTTCATAGATGTATGAAAAAATGCTCTAAATCATTATTGATTAGAGAAATGCAAATTAAAATAACTCTGAAATACCACTTTACACCTCTCAGATTGGCTAAGATGACAAGAAACAATAATGATAAATTTTGGAGGGGTGTGGGAAAACTGGTACACTAATGCTTTGTTGGTGAAGTTGTGAAATAATCCAATCATTCTGGAGAATAATGTGGAACTATGCCAAAAGGACTATAAAACTGTGAATACCCTTTGATCCAGCAGAATCATTACTGAGTCTGTATCCCAAGGAAATCATAAAGTAGAGAAAAGGCCACATATACAAATTTTTGTAAATGTACAAACATGTTTGTAGCAGCTCTTTTTGTGGTAGCAAAGAACTGGAAAAGGAGTAGATATCCATCAATTAGGGAATGACTGAAGAAGTTGTGCTATATGAAGGTAATGGAATATATATATATTTTTAAATGATGAACAAACTGATTATAGAAAGGTCAAGAAAGATTTACATGAACTAATGCTGAGCAAAACTAGCAGAACCAGGAATATATTGTACACAATAACAGCAAGAATGTGCAATGATCAACTATGAAAGGCTTGGTTCTTCTCAATAGTTCAGTGATCCAAAGCAATCCCAATAGACTTTGGACAGAAAATGCCATCTGTATTCAGAAAAAGAGCCAAGGAGACTGAACGTAAATCAACACATGCTATGTTCATTTTTTTTCTTTTTTTTTTTAATCTCTCCCGTATTTTTCCCTTTTGCTCTGACTTTTTTCTCCCAATATGATTCATAAAGCAATGTGTATTAAAAATAAATAAGCTTGGGGGGCGGAGCCAAGATGGTGAACTGCAGACAGCTTTCTCTGTGAACTCCTGGGACCTTCCCTCAAACCCAGACAAAGTGAGCCTTCCAACTGGTTTTTGAGTGAGGGCCCCGCCAAACATTTGGACTACAACGCACTTCTATCAAAATTCTACCTTGAAAGAACTCCTGAGAAGGTTAGCCTCAGGGGAAAGCCTCTGGTCGCAATCAGACTCCAGCCGGGGCAGAAGTCAGGGCTGCAATAGAGGGGCGGATTTTAGGCACCCAGGAAGCCTCTGGGAGACGCCTGGGCCACTTTGCTCTGCTTGCGGGCAGGTGCTTTGGCAGATCTGCCTTTGGTAAAGGGTGGATCGAGAGCAGCTGAAAACGTGGTCCTAGTGCGAATCTAGCCCGACCAGCCTCAGACCAGAAGTCAACTCGGCAAACTGCCCCTGGGCAAATACAAATTGTTGCAGTTTTCTCTGCTTTTGACCAATATCCCAACTTTAAATCATGAGCAAGAAGCAGAAGAGAGCTCTCATCATAGAAAGCTTTTACGGAGAAAAAATAGAACAGTCCCCAGATCCTGACATTATGAAAACAATCCCAGATGAAGCCACAAAGGCAGGCTTAAGTTGGTCTCCCTTTCAGAAGGCTTACCTGGATGATTGCATTAAGAATCTCAAAAGAGAGCTAGAAGAAGAATGGGGAAATAAATTGAGATCAGGGCAACAGAAATATCAAAAACTGGAAAATAGGACTGGTGAATTGGAAAAAGAAAACAGTTCACTGAAAAACAAAATTGGTGAATTGGAAAAAATCACCAATTCACTGGAAAATAAAAATGGTGAACTGAAAAATAAATAAGCTTACTACAATAAATAAATAAACAAACAAATAAATGTATATGTCATAAAATGTTGGAGTGGGAATAAAATTTACAAAACACATTTATTACTATGCCTTCATTTCACAGAGGAGGTAACTAAGAACTGAATAGATGAAGCAAAATATCACACAGCTAGATAATAGCAAAAGGTGGAAATAGAAGCTGGATTTTTTTATTGTTTTTTTTTTGTTTGTTTGTTTTATTTACTTTTCTTTTTTGTTCACAACTCCATGGCTTTAGCACAGAGATTTTTAAAATAGTGTTTTATTTTCCCAAATACAGACAAAAATAGTTTTCAACATTCACTTTTGCAAAATCTTATGTTCCAATTTTTTCTCCTTCTCTCTTCCTCTTCCCCTCCCCAAGACAGCAAACAATCCAATATAAGTTAAACATGTGCAATTCTTCTAAACATATTTCCATATTCATCATGCTACACAAAAAAAAATCAGATCAAAAAGGAAAACATACTAGAAAGAAAAAAAACAAACAGCAACAACCAAAAAAAGGTGAAAATATTATGCTTTGATCCATATTCAGCCTCCATAATTCTCTCTCTGGATGTGGATGGCACTTTATATCACAAATCTATTGAATTACCTCACTGTTGAAAAGAACCAAGTCTATCATAGTTAATCATCACATCTTGTTGTTACTGCAGCAAAGAGTTTTGAACATAATAAGGTACCATTTAAATTTTTTTTTCATTTATTCATTCTGAAATTTTTTATTTATTTAAGAAATCTCCCTCATCCTTGATTACTCTTCCAATCTAAGTCCCCAAAGACATTCAATTATATCACTTTGTATTTATATCATGTTGCTATTTTTCAAAATAACCACAGTATTTAAATACTGCATTAAAGTTTTCAAAGTACTTCACATGTTAGCTACCTCACATCTTCCCATTCCCCACCATGCTGTACCTTCCCAATTAAAGTATAAGCTCCTTGAAGGGTCCCTGATAATCATCTTATTCTTTTCCCTCCATACATTTTAAGCCTACTAATGACCCTTGTATAGTCTTTTTATATTTACTTTTATTTTTCCCAGTTATATATAAAACAATTTTTAACATTTGTTTTTAAAACTTTGAGTTCCAGAATCTCTCTCTTCCTCCTTCCTCATCCCACTCCACAATGAGAAGGCACATGTGAAGTTATACAAAAAATTTCTATAAAATTCATGTTGCAAAACAAAGTATAGATCTCCTCCCCCCCCAAAAAAAAACTCAAGAAAAATAAAATTAAGAAAAAATATGCTTCATTCAAACACAATCAGTTCCTTCTCTGGTTATGGATAGCATTTTTTCATCATAAGTCCTTCAGAATAGTCTTGCATCATTGTATTGCTGAAAATGGCAAAGTCATTCACAGTTAGTCATCCCAAAATATTGCTATTACTTTGCACACAGTACATTTCACTTTGCATAAGCTCATGGAAGACTTTCCAATTTTCCATGGTATTCTTTCTATTAGATTACTTGATCTCATAGGATATGAAGTACCCAAGGGAGCAAACTATGCAAACTATGCCTGCATTATAAAGCTCATCACATCTCAGCTAACTCTCCTGAATGAGTGGGTAGTTTTTTAACAGTGATTTAGCAATCTCTTTCTCTCTTTTAATCTCTCTTGGTTTTTCTTTCCCTACTTTTCTCTCTCCCTCCTTTTCTTTCTCTCTCATCCTCTCCTTTTCTTGATTCACATTACTGATAACACAATTCTTCAAAAGATGGAGTAAAGTACAAATGGAATTGACTACTATTCAGGACCTAGTTTTGATCAACAAGAAACTGTGTTGAAGAAGAAATGTTGGAAGAAATGTTCATTCCATCTCTGATTTTATGGCAAAAGAGAGAACGTTAATTGGCATGCATCTTAAATCTTGGGAAAGGTGTTTTCAAAATATATGGGAAAAGAATAGGTAAAGGCCTAATGGCTTAAAATTTCATTCTGGAAATCACTTTTGAAAGGATAAGAAAATTTCAAGAATGAAATTCTAAATACAAAACATCAATCTATTCCATTGAAGAAGAAAAACTGGTATTGAAGATACACAAAAATTTCAATAACCAACTAGGATTTTTAAAGGACAGAAAATGGAAGAAATCAAATAACTGTGAGTAAAGGCAAAATAGTCATCAAAGAAAAGTATCAAGAATGCTCAAGATCAGAATGGGTTAAGAGTATCTTTAATAAAGACAACAAAGTTATTTTAGGGTGTGGGTTTAGTTTTAGTTATATAGGAAGAAGAACAAGTAATGAAGAGGACTGATGTTCAAAATAGAGGATATGATGACAACAAAGAGAAAGTAGAAAAATAGTTAACAAATGAAATCCACAATAAGAGAATATACAAACAGTAAAAAAGTTTCTAGGATCACTTAGGTCCATGCTTTTACAAAGTTTGGGCTGCTCAGGAGAAAGTAAGTCAAACAACAAAGCAAATAAATCCAGAGATCCTTCTCTAGAGCTCTATCAGCCTCTTAACCTCTCCAAGACTCCAGATAATATCATCTCCTATTTATTCCCAAATAGCTGCCCCCAGAACTTTTCTGTTCTTGCATAATGGATAGATAACAGAAATCAATGTTGTTCAAAGTCTACTGAACAGTAGAGAATCCCAGTATGCTTTCACATTGCAGTTATACAATGAAAGAAACATTGATAGCAACAGAAAGAAAAGAAAAATGAAAGGGTATCATAACAGCAAAGAGAAATCCAATTCAACAAATATTTATTAAGGACCTATTATGTGCAGGGCACTGGGGAACAAACAAACAAACAACTAACTAAAATGGGTCCTGTCCTCAAAGACTTTATATTATACTGAAGAAAAGAAGGAAAGGGAAGAGGTTGAGAATGAGAGAGAAAAGGGGTGATGTGGAAGGTTAGAATAAAATTCAAAGGTTCTAGGCTAACGATAGTAAAATTCTGAGGTTCAAAAATGTTCTGGTAAAGGATTCTTAAGCTACTATTTATTTTCTTGTGAAATGAGTTCAGCATGATAGTTAGAAACTGATGTTGTCTAGGATCACACTCTGGTTAGTACAGGAAAACTTCATGAAGAATACTGGATATTAGTTTTGTTAAAAGGAGTAGAAGAGACAGGCTTTGATGAAGTTCAATAGGTCAAAGAAATTGTTTTGAGTGAGAAACACAAAAAACTACAGGGACTTGAAGCAACATACATTAACAAGAATTTTAAAGATCTTTTTAATGACACTGTATGTATCACTCTAGTTCATATAGTAGCACCTATTTTGCTCCTGCTGAAGTATATCACTAAAGAAAAAACACCTTTTTTTAAAGGCCCCTTTCCCTCTGAATTGATGTATACCTGCATGACAAAGCTTGTGGAGATACCAATTGACAGGCTTAAGATAAATAGTCACTTGAAAAGGAAAAGCCAAGAGGGAGTTAGTATTTTTCAGTCTCATACAACTTGTGGTCCTAGGTTCATAGTTTCATTTTATTTAGTTTTAGCATTACTCTGAGCTGAGAATCAAAGTCAAATTTTCTTTGGCTAACTAATGGAAGAAAAACAGAAATGATTTTAGTTTAGCCCAGAAATAATTTTTGAATGAGAAATGCCATTTACAAAACCTTAACAGAATATTACTTTTGTCATGTACAGATTGTGAGACAAATAAATCTATTCAAAAATAAGCTATAGTTTTTCTGTATTATAACCCTGATCTATATAGCATAATTTTTTTTCCAATTTTTGCCTTCGTTCATGTTTAATGTTGTCCAGTCTGATCCATATGAATGGTCACATTTCTTCTCTATTTGAAGACTGCCTTATTCTCTGCCATTTTCTTCATCTGAGCAATCTGGGACACTGAGTACACATAAAAGAACTTAGCAAGATTTGCGTGCCATCATAGCCTGAAAATGTGAAAATATGAGTAAAACCATTTAAGTTAATGAGTGTGATTCATGGTTTGTTGAGCCCATGTTACTGAGGATGCTTTTTTTTTTTTTTAAATGATGATCTATATGCAGACAAAGTTTAAGGGGAACCATGGTTTTTTGTTTGTTTGTTTGTTTGTTTGTTTTGGTTTTTTTAACAGCAAATTCAGACCCAACTATAAATCAGAACAAGAGTAGAACCAGCAGGGTAAATGTAAAGATTCATAAAATCAGAAAGAGTTGTTTTGTTTTGTTTTGTTTTTCCTTTTTAAAGCTAGAAGAGACTTCAAAGATCATGGCAAGTATTCAAAGCAATTTTTTGTTGATTTGAACATTTTGCCAGCAATGAAAGTTAAATTTTGCAAAATAGTAAAAGAATTAATACTAGTCATTAAGTATTTTCAGTTTTCACTGAAAACATAATATTTGCAGCGTGACACAAGGGAACTAGATGAAAATTCCAACCAAAAGAGTTGGAAGAGTTTTACTATTGTAGGTCAATGCCAGAAATCACTCACTAATAACTCCCTTTTGAGGATCCCCTCTGTGCTGATGATACCTGAGAGAAAAGAAAAACAAGCATTAAATCTAAAGAGGGACACAGTAGGTGGAATAAATGGAGGAAAGAATGGTTTGGAAACATCCATTCCCTGATCTCCCTGATAAAGGAAATATCCTCTGCAGCTAATATGAACTTATCTCATCAACTTTTTCAAAGTTTTAGGATGTCATTTGGCATTCTGTAAAAAGTATTTGCCAGATAGAAACTGGAAACTGAAGGGATGCCCATCAATTGGAGAGTGGCTGAATAAATTATGGTATATGAATGTTATGGAATATTATTACTCTGTAAGAAACGACCAGCAGGACGATTTCAGAGAGGCCTGGAGAGACTTGCATGAACTGACGCTGAGTGTAACGAGCAGAACCAGGAGATCATTATACACACCAGCAACAACAATATTACATGATGATCAATTCTGATGGACATGGCTCTCTGCAACAAAGAATTGTCTCAAACCAGTTCCAATTGTTCACTGAAGAAGACCATATACACCCAGAGAGAGGGATATGAAATATGGACCACAACATAACATTTTCATGCTCTCTATTGAGGTTTGCTTGCATTGTGTTTCCTTTCTCTGATTTTCTTTTTTTTTCTTGAAGATAGGATTTTTCTTGCATAACTTGTCAAGTATTTCAACATTATTAATATGTAGTGGACTTCCTGCCATCTAGGGGAGGGGAGGGGACTGGGGGTAAAATTTGTAATGGAAAGCTTTGTAAAGATCAATGCTGGGGAAATACCCATACATATGTTATACAAATAAAAAGCTTTAATAAAAAAAAAAAGTATTTGCCAGGGAGACTGATGCCCTGAAAGGCAAAGTGCGTATTCTCAAGAAATACTCTTCGTCTTCTCTCATTATGAAATGAAATCAAGAATGCTACAGAATAAGCTTAAGGGCTTAAGAATTCATTGAGAGTATCTCCCTACTTTGGATTTGGTCTACATCTAAACCATTCAAAACAGAGGCATTTTGAACATTTAAAAAATGAAGATTTGACATTTTGAAGATATTTTTTAAAAAGTAAATTATTGTGGTGATACCAAAAATGTATTTGTCCCAAAAGAAAAATCCAACTATTTTACCACATTCAAATCAATTTGATTATTTTCTTTAAACTTGAGTTTTCATCCTTGCTTTCTGTTTTCAGCTAATAGCTTCAAGTATACACACAATCCACAATATTATTATTGCTGACTTCAAAAAAGTTTTTTATTTACTGCTAAATTATGAGAAAGTTTTCTGCCTGAAGAATATTTGACTTTATTGCCTTATCCAGAAACAGTCTAAAAAGTATCTTCTTTTAAAAACTTCAAGAAAATGGATTCTATTAACCTTCTTGTCAGTGTCTAACAATCTTATCTTCCTTCATTCCATACCTCTTCAAACATATCTCATAGTGGTATTTGAAAAGTGAACTGATTAACCTACTTATTTATTTAAAATGGTGACATAGATTCATGCATTGATTAACCAACTTGTTTATTAAAGAAGATGACATAGATTCAGGGGATCAATAGATTTTAAACAAGAAGGGCCACATACTTGAATATCTTTATTCTACACAGAGGAAAATTGAAGCCTAGTGAAATTCAGCAATGTATGTGCCCAAAGTCACAGAAGTTAATAAGTAGCAGATACAGGATTTCAAGTCTGCCGTTCCAACGCCAAACCCAGTTCAATACAATGGACATTTTCATATCATTTGCCAAATTCTGTGGGTCTGTCCAGGAAATTATTTTTTTAGATAATCATTTTTGGTGGAAATGGGATCAAATTAAAATATTTTACAAACTTTAAAGAGCTCTACAAATGTTAAACATTATTATTATTATTTAGTTGTGATTTCATCAGAGTGGGAAGAAGTATCTATACTAGGAAGATGATAAGGTCCATCTATGTTTATTCATATATGTAAGTATTAGGGAATTGTCTGAGGCCCGTAGAGATTGTCTATGACTTGTCTAAGATCATTCAGTTAAGTAAACATATGAGGGAAAAATTTAAGAAGGGGGGACTGAGAGAGAGAAATTTTCCTTCTTGATTTTCCAGAAGGAATGTTATGCCATCTGGATGTATGAAATACACATAGCATGCTATCTATATTGTTCCACTTCATTGACTGTATCTTTAAGTTATGATCCAGTCACTCTCTTAATTTTTTCATTGTACACTTAAGTATATTTACTTGATAGAATATCCTTAGGGTTTTTTTTTTAAATTGCAACAGATACTGACTGCCCTTTGCCCACCTTAAAAATATGAGTGCTTTGTAATCAGCCCAATAGCTAGTACAAATTAGAAGTATGACATGAATATTTTAGACTAATACCACTAATCTGAACTAATCTTCATGAATGGAGAAAACAAACTCTAATAAATACTAGAGCATTGCTCTAATATGAGTATATCAAAGATTCCTCATAAGTAAATCCATTATTTTGCTTGACTATTGGCCTGCCTATGTCTGGAGAAATTTAACTTTTTTGGTGTCTAGAGCATCCTTAGGTACCCTAAAAGAGATAATTCACTGAATGATGCTTTAATACCTTAAAAAACTCATTACTTCACTTCTATAAATGAAATAGCTTAAATCATTCAAGAACCATAGAAAAGTGATTCCTTTTAAAATAGAGAACAACCATACCAGAGGCAAACACTTAAACATAGCAACAAAATTATTCCAGCTTCTAATTACAAGTGGGACTGCTTATCCATTTTATCTCACAAGAAGAGATTTGTTATTTAAAGCTACAGTTAGTTTTTAGTTTTTTAGTTATTAAAAGACTATTTATCCATTTTATGTATTGATCCTCTTGTGGGAAAATGACTCTGCTAGCAGAAGAGATTAAGTATTGTCATTATTATAAGTTTATATTAAATTTGACATTAAGAAACTAAAATACTGAGAGTCTAGATTCTAGACTCCCCTATGCAGAAGGATATCTGATTGACTAGTCCAAAACTAAGAAGAATATATGTTGCCTTAGCTAGAACAGAGTTGAGATACTATATTAGTTCTGCTTTTCATATGTTAGGAAATATATTGACAAAGAAGTTTTCAAAGAGGCAAGTGAACTAAAGACCAAATTGCCAACATTCACTGGATTATGAAAAAAAGCTAGAGAATTTCAGAAAAACATCCACTTCTGCTTCATTGACTACATTGATTAAAGTCTTTGTGTGAATTACACAAGTCCATAAAAAGAAGGGAGTATTAAACAATCTTAATTGTCTCCTGAGGCACTTGTATGTGGGCCAAGAAGTAACAGTTAGAAGTAAACATGAAGTAACTGATTGGTTTAATATTAAAAGGAGCACAACAAGGTTGTATATTGTCACCTTATTTTGCTACATAAGTATATTTATAGCATATCATGCAAAATGCCAAGCTGGATGAATCAAAAGCCAAACTTAAAACTTACAGGTGAAATATCAATAATATTAAATATGCAGACCATTCTTATGGCAGAAAGTGGAGAATTAAGAAGCCTTTTGAGGAGGGTAAAAGAAAAGGGTATAAAAGTTGGCTTGAAGCTTAACATGCATATAAAAAACCTTAAAATCTTGGCTACTGGTGCTATCACTTCCTAAAAATAAGAGAAGAAATGGAAACAGAGTCAGATTTTATATTCTTGGACTCAAAGACCACTCCAGAAGGCAGCTGCAGTCACAAAATTAAAAAATTTTGCCTCTTGGAAGGAGTTATGGCAAATATGGACAGTATACTAAAAAGCAGATATCACCTTGCCAACAAAAATCTATATAGTCAAGCCATAGTTTTTCCAGTTGTAATGTATGGACATGAGAATTGGACTATTAGGAAAGAGGAGAGTGCAGAACTGATGCTTTTGAATTGTGATGCTAGAAAACATTTTTCATAATCCCCTTAAATATCAAGGAGATCAAATCAGTCAATACTTAAAGAAATTAATTCAGACTATTTACTGAGGTCAAATACTAAAGTTGAAGCTTAAATAGTTTGACTATATAATGAGAAAACAGGACTAATGAGAAAAGACCCTGATGTTGGGAAAGAGTGAACACAAATAAAGAAGGGGACACCAGAGGATGGAATGGATAGAAAGTGTCATGGGAAAAACAAACATGAGATTGGACAGACTTTGAGAGATAACAGAGGATAGAAGGGCCTGATGTTCATGGAATCACAAGGAGTTGAATATGATTGAATGATTGAACAACAATAACAACAATTGGTGAACTGATGCCTATCCAAGGAGAGTGATCAAGAGAGTCAATTAATTAGACAGTATGGCCTTTGAGTATGAGGATATTTAACATGGAGTAGAGAAGATTTAGAAGTAAAATTAAAATATTTGGAGGTTCTCATTTGGAAAAGGGATTTTTTTTTCTGCTTGGTTCCAAGGATAAAACTAGTCTCAGTGGGAAGATTCTGTATAAAAACAGACTTAGACTTGACAAAAAGGAAAAAAAAATTAATTGTTAAATTTTCCCAAAAATAAAATAGGAGGCTCTAGAACACTGCAATTTTCTCTATACTAGACATTATCAAGCAAAGGTTATCCACTTGTCAGTCACAGTGAGAAGGCATTTTTATTCAGCTATAGGATGAACTACATAGCCACAGAAGTCCTGCCCAACTCTGAGATTTTGTACTATAATTCTGTTATACTACTAGATGTCACCAAAAAAGCCCCAGGTGAAGAGTAGGATAAACTGCTAACCTGAGCTTCAGAAAGGTGTGAACATTCATTGAGCTCAGCATCTGTTCATCTCAGCTCTGCAAGTTAGCTAAAGGGTAAAAGCAGCTATGAAATTAAAATCTCTATGGGATGTTCAACAGAGGGCAGAGATTTTGAAACATTTGTGTGAATGTACATGGCATATTTCAGAGCAAAACCAAGTCCCCCAAGCTGGAGGCAGCTGTCATCATGACACATGTTATTTAAAGGAAACTAGGACTCAATCTAGCTCCACCAATATCAGTTAGCATTCTGATATGTTTGGGGTTCTCAATTATTATATTAGCAGTGTAGTTTTATATTATAAAAAAATAACATTTTAAAATAGATTGTTAACCTGAGAAAATCAACTCTTTATTGCACATTGTACAATAAAGTCTCAATTACCCAGAGGACACTTATCTAGTAATTTTACTTTACAACAAAGCCAAGAACCCAGGAGTAAATAAAGAAGTCTTCCAAGCAATTAAGATAGGTCTCACAAAATCCAAGTATTAAAGCTCAAACACTTAATTCATAAAAGAGTCCTTGGGTCCTCATTCAAAGCAATTTATTCTCATGCTAGATAAGGAGTTCTTAACCTTTTCCAGTATCACAGATTTCTTTGGCAGCCTGTGAAAAATCTATGGATCCTTTCTGAGAATTTATTTTTAAATGCATATAATAAAATATATAGAATTACAAAGGTTAATTTTTTTTTTTTTGCTTTTTGCTGAGGCAATTGGGGTTAAGTGACTTGCCCAGGTCACACAGCTAGGGAATGTTAAGTGTCTGAGATCAGATTTGAACTCAAGTCCTCCTGACTTCAGGGCTGGTGCTCTATCCACTGTGCCACCTAGCTGCTCCACAAAGGTTAATTTTTAGAAATGCATTTTTCCCATACAAATTAATAGACATGACATTAAGAATCCTTGGTTTAGACAAAGTTTTAATAACAATTATTTGGGTTTTTTTTACAGTTCTTTTGAAATGAGTTATATTACATCTTGTGTAATTATAAATAAATTTTAAAAAATTTCAAAAAGTACCCACTCAAGCCTCTTCTTGATTTATAAATCCCATTCATACCTCTAATTAGATATATATATTTCATTTGGCAGCTAGGGGGTCTCATAGGTAGAATAGTGGAGTTAGACTATGAGAATTAAGTTCAAATTATGCCTCACTCATTTTCTGATTTTGGACAAGTCACTAATTCTTTCTCAGTCTTATTTTCCTCATATATAAGAGGGTGCTAATAATAGTATTTACATCACAGAGTTGTTGTGAGACCCAAATGAGATCATGTATGTAAAGTGCTTCACAAATTTTAAAACACTAAATAAACGTTAACTGTTATTATCTGTTAACTACAATCCTAGAATTAAAAGGGGCTTCATGATAAAATACTACTGTGCTAGAAGAAAACCATGGATAGACTTTTATGAAATAATGAAGAGTGAAATGAGCTGAACCAAAAGAACACAGTATCCAGTAACAGCAATATCATTTTAAGAGAAACTTTGAGTAACTAAGTCATTTTGACTAGTATAAATATCCAAATTAATTACAAAGTACCCATGAAGGAAAATGCTATCAACACGCAGAGAAAGAATTGATAAATAGAATTATGTGTACAATAGTTTCAAATGTGTGTATGTGTGTGTGTGTGTGTGTGTGTATCTAATGGTAGTCATCTTGGGAGGGAAGAAAAAAAGAAAGTTATGTGCAATCATTTCTTTTTTCTATTCTATGTTTGAAAATGCTGGTTTTATTTCTTAAGTTGTGATGGGTCTTCTAAGGCCATGCCTTAATTGTGCAGGAAAGGCAAGCAGGGTCCCTGCAACTAACTCTGTCTGCTTTTCAAACACCAACTTAGCTATTCAAGTATTGAGAAGCTCATCATCCATAAGCTGGCAACTTGGTGATGAATTCTTTGACCATGACAAACCAGCAAAGCCAATTAAAATACAAAGTCCTGGGCAACTCCTTTATGTCTACAATGACAATGGCAAGGGAGAAGAAGCACAACTTTTAGACTGGCTATTTTTATTAATTTATCCATTGATGCTATAAGTGTAAAATCATCCAGTGACTGACCAGTCAGTCAATAAGTATTTATTAAGCTACTACAATAGGCATAGTGCTAGAGGGATTGACTCATAGTCTTCTTAATGGCTTCCTCATAAAGACAAAAGAAAGTTGCAGGAAGATGACAAAAAAAGCAATAAACATTTATTCCCTCTATTAAATTCCTACTATGTACAAGAGCTTTATAGATGTCTCTTTTGGTCTTCATAATAACCCTGTTAGGTAGGTATTATTTTGATTCCTATTTAATACAGTTGAGAGAATAGAGGCAAACGGGTTAAGTGATTTACCCATAGTCACATAGCTAATAAGTGTTTGAGGGCAAATTTGAAACCATGTTTAATAACTCTAGACCCAGCACTCTATTCACTATATCATCCAGCTGCCTAGCAGATCATAGATTCCCCTAAGATGGGCAAATAGAGGAGTTAACAAGGTTCATTTTTATCATGCATCTAAAGGCCACAAGAAACACTGCTTCATGAAGTACTTGGTCATCTTTTATTGAGGTAATTATGAAAAGCATTTGTGAAAAGATCCCCATGAAGATAATTGAGATTTACACCACCAACAATTGTCAAGGATGAAGAAGTAGAGAAATTCTATTAAGAAATTGTTACTCCAAAATAAATCAATATGCTTCTGAAAGGACTTAGAGCTTACTGGTATAAAATCTATAGAAAACATTTAATTATTGATTCTTGATGACATGGTTTTGGCAGCTTTCATGCTGTCTTTTTTTAAAATTGATGTTTAGTACCTTAATTAACATTTTAAAACCTTCAATTCTTTGAATCTTCTCTAGTTTCTATTTACAAAAGAAGATATTATTTTCTAAAGGTGGAAGGATTCTTCCCTAACAGCTGTCAGAGTGGGTGGCATTCTAGTTCTATCTTAAAAAACCTTTTTGCCCCAATTGGCATCTAGAACACATAACCTGATGAGAAATGAAGCCAAATCTCTACTTTCCTGCTACAAGACAAAATACGGGCCTTCTCTCCTTTTCTCTTTCCATTACTTCTGCTTGAAATGTTTGGATTCAACCATTTTTTGGGAAATGAGATAAAAAAAATGATGGGAAAATCTGTCTTCTCCACATCCTTAACCTTCCCCAAGTAAACTGAGATTACTTTCCACAGGTGAAATTTCATAGATCTTTGACATTGTTAGCTGAGAATTCTAGTCAAATTATTCAATAACTAAGGTAACAGGCATATATTAAGTATTTTCTAAGTGCCAATCACCATGCTAGGCCCTGAAAATGAAGGCAAAAAATGAAACAATCTAGACCTTCTATTAGTTTACATTGGGAAAATCAAGAACATTAAAAATTAAATGCATAATATATGCAAAACCATTTCTGTAGGGAGGATACCAGCAACTGGGAAAATCAGAATAAGCTTCTGTAAGAAATATCAATTGAACTTCGAAGGAAGCAAGGGATACAGTGAGGTATTAGTGAGGAGGTAGAACATTCTAGATATAGATAATAGACTGCAAACAGAAGGGTTAGGGCGATGCTGGGAAAGTTTAACTGCTGGCTATCAGGGAGAAAAACAGAACACATGGCACACTTTTAAATTTCCCTATCACTGTCTTAATTCTAGACAATCACCAAGGCAATAAATCAAGCCTTAGCTTATAACATTTGCTCATTTCAAAGGTGTAAATGCTACTGAAAATTAATTATTAGCTCTCCTGGTTGGTTAGAGTTGCTTCCAGCATACTACCATGGTACAATAAATATAGGATGGTTAGCTGGTAGGTAGAAATTGTGAAGAAGAGTAATGTGGAAAAGTCATGGGAAGGTAGGCTGTAGCCAGCTTGTGAAGGCCTTAAAGCCAAACCAAAGAGCTTATATTTTATCTTGGAGATAAGAGCTTCTTGAAGAATGGAGTGACACAGTAAGACTTGTGCTAATCTGTGTTATCCATGTTGCTTCATATCATATACCAAATGTTCTTGAAATTATAGATGTATAATTGGAAGGGAACTTAGGGTCCATCTTATCTAATACTCTCATTTTTATAGATTAGATAACTAAGGCCTGCAGAGGTGCAGGGAGTTGTCCAAGATCACACAACAAATTGATGGAGTTGGAGTTTGAACCATGATCTGACTCCAAATTCAGTACTTTTACCATGTTGTTTTTCTGGGGCTGTTTTGTCCCGCTTTTGAAGGGATAATCTAAAATTTCCAAGATGCTTAGAATATGTTCCACTCCTTAAAGCCAGAGATTCTTTGAGGGAGAAGATACAATTCTCTCTTCACTGAAGAAGACAAGAGTTCTTTTGTTGCATGATTTCCCTGCCTAATATCGAACTTCTATTCTTTCACAACTTGGAAACCTAGTTCGGTAGTCTTAGCACTCTAAACTATCTCCTCTTAATTCTAAAGAGAGAGCCTCCTGTTCTAAAATTAGTACCCTGTTTCCTTGGAGTTTATCTACTAGATTCAGTTTTTTCCTTTTTCAAAGTTTCTTGCATCCATGATCTGAGAAATAATTTCCTATTTTGTTTTTCTTGCTCCATTAAAAGACTATTCTTCTCATTAATGTTTTCCTGGACCAAGTTCTTTTTCCCAGGGTACATTTAGAATGGTGGGTACTCTGTATGGCCAGCTTAGCTGTCTTTATTCTGTATCCCTATCACCTCACCTGTCCCAAGCTCAACAAGCTATTGCTTTAACAGATGGGGAAAGTATCTCCCTTTAATTAATTGTGTTAATCTATTCTCCTAAGGAGAGGTCCACAGAGAGGCAAATTTCAGTTCGATAGAAGGAAAAAAAATTCCTAACAAGTTGAATAATTCAAAAATTAAAGGCTAAGGATCAATCTACCAAAGCACACCAAATACCTGCATAGATTCAATTACAAAATGCTGCTTAATGAAATAAAGAACAGCTTAGAGAAATATCTAGTGTTCGTGACTAGATAGTACTATCCATGTTAATTTAAACTTTTGACATTATGTAATCAAATTATCAAAAGAATACTTTAGAGAACTCAATAAAATAATAATAAAATTCATTTGGAAAAACAAAATATCCAAAATATCAATGGAAATTATGAAAAGAATATAAAGATGAAAGGCTAATACCACTTCTAGACCTCAAAACTATATCACAAGGCAGCAATCATTAAAACCATTAAATACTGGTTAAAAAACAGAGGTAGATCAATGAAACAGACTAGACAAAAGAGAATTAGAAACAATGGAACTCAATATTCAGTGTTCAATAAACTGGAAAACATAAAGTGTTTAGGAAAGAACTCTCCATTTGATTAAAAAAAAACTGTTGGAAAACTTGGAAAGTAGTTTAGCAGAAATCAGGCTTGGACCAACACTTTACACCATATTCCACAATACATTCTAAATTAATATATAACCTTTATATTAAAATACATATCATAAAAAATTTGAAAGAGAAGCAAATCGTATGCTTCCCACAACTATGGGTAAGAGATGTGTTCTGAACCAAAGGACAAAGGCTATTACAAAAGATAAAATAGATAAATCTAATTATGTTGATTTTATTTTATAGAAACTTTTCATTTATGAAAATGAATGGTGGGGAAAATCTTTATATTAAATTTTTCTGATAAGAGATTATTATCCAAAATATAACAATTAATTGGTATGTGTAAGATCAAAAACCATTTACCAAAGTCAAGTGGTCAAATTTATGAACAATTTTTAAAATATTAATTATAAACTACTAACACCAATATTTTCAAATCATCCAGATCATTACTAATAAGAAAAAAAGTGAGATTTTGTCTTATATTCTTAAAAATGGCAAGGATAATAAAAATGGATATAATGCATCTTGAAAGGGTTACAGGAAGATATAAATAGACAGTAGATGCCCATCAGTTGAGGAATGATTGGATGTTATGGCTATATGAATGTAATAGAATATTATTATTCTATAAGAAATGATGAGCAGGTTGATATTTGAAAAGACTTACATGAACTGATACTAAGTGAAGGGAGCAGACCTAAGAAAATATTGTACACAGTAACAGTAAGATTATGTGATGATCAACTGTGAAGAAGTTGGCTCTTTTCAACAATGAGGTAATTCAACACAATTTCAATAGACTTGTGATGGAAAGAGCCATCCACCTTCAGAAAGAGAGAACTGTGGAGACTGAATGTGGATCAAAAGTCAGTCTTTTCATCTTATTATTGTTTGTTTACTTGAGGTCCTTTTGATCAAATTTTTCTTGTGCAGCATGACAAATATGGAATTAATGTTTTGAAGAATTGCACATGTTTAACCTACATTGGTTTGCTTGCTGTCTAGGAGAGGGAGAAGAGAGAAAAATTTGGAAAACAAGGTTTTGCAAAGGTGAATGTTGAATTTGGAAAAATAAAAGATTATTATAAAAAAAAGATTTTGTAAGTGGACATTAATGAGTCTTTTTTTTTTTGTGAAGGAAACAAGTAACTATCCTATATTGTTCTATGAGGCAACCAAGTGATACAGTAAATAGAGCACAGAAACTGGAGTTGAGAAGACCTGAGTTCAAATTCCATCTCACTTACTAGCTGTGTGACCCTGGCCAAGTCACTTAATACTGTTTACCTTAATTTCTCATTTGTGAAATGAGCTAACTACAGAAATGGCAACCACGCTAGTATCTTTCCCAAGAAAACCCCAAAGTGGGACACAACCAAAACAAGTGAATGACAACAACAACAAATATTGAACTACACTGAACATTGGGTACCTTTATGATCCCTTTTGAGGGTACTTTACATTTGAGGCTAATCTCAACTTGAAGTCATTTTTCCTGGAGTTTTGGGATAAGTGAATGAAAAACCAGGGACAAGCAAAGAGTCTTACCCCTCTAGATAAAGGCCAGATTACCTCAAGATTAAAGCTTTGTGAACCCAGAGCTCTGGTCACTTAGAAGAAGAGGAGACCCTCAGCTCCTCTAAACCAGTAGTTCTTGGAATTACACGTCTGTCAAAATTATCAAAAATTTAACAATAGAAATAATTTTATTCAATGACCCAATTCTCTGATGAATATCAAAAGAAACATGTGAATGCTCACTAAGGGTATATCTCCCTATCAAGGAAGATGTCTAGCACAGAATAGGGATATCTACCAAATGCTCATTTTTGTGGATAATATTTTGCTGACTCCATCAAACATTGGGTCATTACAGACTTTCCTAAATTATTTCTACAATCTCAAAAAAAAAAAAAGAGTTTAATCCAACCTTTTTGCACAATAAAATCCAAGAGGATAAAGAATGGCTAAACTTGCATATTTAATTGTAAAGACTTTACAGAGCTGACCCCAACACCTACATCTGGGGCAGAAATAAGAAGTAACACTAAGTAGGGACAGCTAGGTGGTGCAGTGGATAGAACACCTTCCCTGAAATCAGGAGGACCAGAGTTCAAATCTGGTTTCAGATACTTAATACTTCTAGCTGTGTGACCCTGGGCAAGTCACTTAATCCCAATTGCCTCAGCAAAAAAAAAAAAAAAAAAGTAACACTAAGTATTAAACAGGAGGAAAAGGGTAGGCTTAATTGTCTTTAGAAAACTTGAGGACTTCCTGAACATCAAACTTTTGAAGAGTAGGCCCCCTATAAGGTCTTAATCTCCCAATAAATCCTAAACCTCTCCCAACCATTAAATTGTTCTTCAGTGGACCGCTTTTCCATTCCTGATTTTCTCTTCTTTTTTCTCCTTCTTTCAATCTCTTGCTTTGCTACCTCATTCATTCTCCTGCAGCTCATCCTTTTTACTAGAGACCACAAGAATTATCCTTCCTTCAGTGTTTACCAGTAGCTTAACTATAATACATTACATTTTCCCTTTTTTATTCTGCTACCTCTCTCCCATTTTATATCCATCCTATGCCTTTCTTTAATTTGATCCATATTGGTTTATATGTTAAGAGGATTGGAGGATGGGAGGAGGAGGGTCTGGAAGTGCAATTCCTTTTGTATTTCCTCTGAAGGAAGCCATTAGGTTGTACTGTGGATAGAAACCTGGCCCTGGAGTCAGGTCTGTGTGATCATGAGTAAATTAGTTAATCTTTGACTGCCTCAATATGCTCAACTATAAAGCAGAGATAATAACATCACCTGCCTCCAAGCATGTTATGGGGAAGAATGAGTTAATATTTGTAAAGTGTTTAGCAAAGTGCCTGGGATATAGTATTGCTTAATGAATGCTTATTTTTTCCTTCCTTTCTTTGCCTTCAGAAAGTTGAAATTATTAGCAAGCTCTGAATCTATCAGATACCTACTTCCAGCAGAAAATTACAGCAAATGCACAAAGGGATAAAGTTCCCCATGTCAATGATATGCACCCTCTGCATAGTAAGTATGGCTACATCATCCTCAGTTTAAAGAAATAGAAGTTCATGAAAATGAAGCTGCTTATGCAAGGTCCCACAGCTGATCCAAGACTGAAATCTAGGTTTTCTAACTCCAAGTCCATTTCTCTTTCCTTTGAACCACATTATTTCCCTAATAAGTTCAATTAGCTGGTCTCTCAGACCACAGTGGATCAGAAACAATATATTAGGTACTAGCAAAGTCTAGCATACCTGCAAAAGTGAGATTGGACACTTAAATACTAAAGGAAGAAATAGAAAAATATGGAAGTACATTAGTCTAGAGCACTGAAATCTAGAGACATACCTCAATTTTCTCTGAGATTTTCATTTTATTATTGAACAAATAAAGGGATAGATAGGAAAGGAAAGGGTCAGACAAATATTATTTGATGCCTTCTATGTGCCAAAAACTGCTAAATATTTCATTTGATCCTCACAACTACCATTGGAGTTGGGTGCTATTATCTCCAACTAACAGTTGAGGAAACTGAGGCAAACAGAGATTAATGACTTGCCCACAGATACACAGATCAGGGCTTCTTAAACTTTTTCCAGTCATGACCCAATTTTCCCTGAGAATTTTTTTCATGACCCTGGGCATATAAGTTTACAAAATAGGTGTACAAATAAAATATCAATAATAAATCACAATTTTGTGACCCCCACATTCAATTACAATTTCAATTACCCCACGTGGAGTTGTAACCCATAGTTTAAGAAGCTGAGAATAGAATAGGTTAGATTTGAACATGTCTTCCTTGATTACAGATCCAGAGCTTTAAACAATGTACCACCTAGTTGGCCCAAGAGGTTAGAATAATGATTTTTATAGTGTTTTCAGCTCTACATTTAATGCTTCAATGTTCATAATAATCCACTGGGTTATCAAGAAAAGATTAATAAATATAAATTTTGTTTAGGAAGTCAAGAAAATATATAACACATTTAAGAAAGATCCATATCCAAAATGATTCAAATAAATATGTGATGCTTATAAGGGCAAATCTTGGGCTATTACAATGACACATTCCTTCAGGTATAGCTAAGTATTCTTCCAGGGATATCTGAGGTTTTACTGTAACCTGGTTAAATAAATTGTCTTGTTATAGAAATATTGGAATCTACCCAAAATGAGTGGGCCTAACTAAATGTGTCCTCATTCCTGGAATGAAGATGCATAAATAGCAGCTGAATATAAGAATTTATATTATGAATATACATATAAAAACTATTTTCAAGTTTTAGCTATTTTTACTTCCTTAGAGCCTATGGAACCTATGGTTTTACATCCGTCCTCTTCTCACTTGCTTTTCTATAATGTTCTTACTCATTTCATCCATCCCCTTTAAAGACAACCTGGATAAAAACCTTTTTCTTCTTTTATCCTTTCTTCAAAGGTTTTTTCCCTTCTAGTACTTAGTCTTGAGTCTACTACTCTTCTCATTTTATATTCATCTTTCTTAGAAAAACTAGTCCACAATTTAATTCCTTATAAATAAAAAGTTTGAATTTACATAGTGACTTTCATTAAGGAGACCAAAGTCCTTTGCAAAAACTGACTCATAAAAAACTTGAAGAAATACTGGTCCCGACTTTTCTTTTGAAAAGCTTTTCTTTCAACTTCCTGCACAACAATTAATATTAGTTTTTCTAAATCCATGCTCAGCTTGCCTCAATTTGTTCAAATGTCATGACTGATTTTCACTATTCATGGTTCCATTCTATTCACCACATTCTGATGGTTTTGTCTTCCTGATATTTTAAAATTTTTACCTTGATCATCAGAGCTACTCACCAAACTAATCCTTTTAATCAGTTCTATTTTGAGTTCCTTCCCTTTCTTTAAATTCTCATGTTCTTAACCATTTTCACAAAATGCTATACATTTTTTCCTGACTAAGAATCTTTCTGTCTCTCTCTTTGTTTTCCTTTTTTCTTTTTAAAGAAGTCTCATCTCAGAGTTTTGATTTTTTCCTATCTTGAAGGACATCTTATGGTTTCCCTTCTTTCTCTGGGTTACACCTATGCAAAACTTTCATTAGGGGTTATTGGAGATCTATCATATCAGTAACTGAGCCATATACAACCTCCACTAGCTTTTCTTTTCCCAGCCTATTGCCAAGGAGGTGCTAAAATGAAAAAATGTAAATAAATCTTAATTTTGTAAATCTGACTAAAGTCAGGGGAAAGTAAGTACCTTTGACATTTTACATTGCATACTTTCTAAATTATCTGTATGTGTTCTAGTTTATTGTTCTGTTTGCTGGGGTAGTTTTATTAAAATCAGTTGATAACCTTCAATCAAGCTATACTGCCTACGCTAATATCTCATGCTTAATACTAATCAACAAAAAATGGTTACCTGCTTAGATAGTAATAATTCACATTTATATAGTGCTTTATAAACTTGCAGAGTCCTTTTGTCTTAGGTTGGTAGGTAGAGAAAGCATTATTATCACTATTTTACAGATAAGGAGCCTGAGGTTCAGAGGGATTAAATGACTTTCCCATTGTCATCATAAGAACTTCAATAGCCTCCTCTCTGCACTAGTCACCTTGTCAAAGGGCTCCAGTAATTGCTAAAATCCCTTTTCCTGCTGGAGGGGGTCTTTTGAATATCAAATTAGATGTCAATTCCTAGGCCCCTAGTCCTTAATTGTTTGATTTCTCCCTCCCAAGGTCTAGCCTTCTTGACTCAGATAAGAATTCTATAAACAACCCACTGGACTTTACTGGTTTGGGTACTCTTTTCCATGGAGACCAAGCAGACCTGAATTTCTTCTGTCTTTTTTTTTTTTTTTTTGTATTTCTCCTCAGTAAAAATGGCTTATTTAATTTCTTTGTGCTGACTCTATCTTCTTGTGATCCATGCTTCCTTGTACTGGACTCTGGGATCCCAAACATAACGGAAAGCATCAAGATAGTCACATAGACCATGTGGGGCAAAGTCAAGACTGGAGCCCATGTTTTCTGACTAAGCGTTGTGTTCTTAACACTATATCTTATTGTCCGCCTGGAAGGGTAGTAGAAATATATCCCACACTGTCCCACTATAGGACTATCTTTCTCTCCAATTGAAAATGAAAAACTTAACATTCAAATAACTTAAAAGCTAGAGCAATTGTTTCATATATATACCAGAGGGCTAATGATTAGATAATTATGTACATTAATTACACACACTAATAACTATCTGCATTAGAAAACACAAACAGAAAAAGAATGAAATAAAGATAATATTGCATCCTAGAGTCAATAGGAAGCCATTGGAATTTGAGTAGGAGAGTAGGAGTAATATCATCAGACCTTTATTTAAGGAAAATTTCTTTTACAAATGTATAGAGGACAGACTGGAAAAAGGAAAGATTTAAGGCAGAGAGACCAATTAGGAAACTACTGCAATAGACCAACAGATAGCAGCACCTAAAGTAAAATGGTTGCTGTGTTAGTAAAGAGAAGGAGACAGATGCAAGAGATATAGTAAAGTGTAGAGGGCCACAGATAGTGGGGGAACACTTGGTAAGGTATAAGACCCTTCAGCCCAGAGGGAACCTGCTGACAATGTCTGGTTTGGCTCCTCAACTCCCCTAAAGGCTCTAGCCCTTCCTGAGAAGTCTGGGAGGGCATGACCACCTGTGTGTGTTCTACTTGAAGCAAGGGATACTGACAGTAAAGAGGCATTTACATATCTGTAGCAGGGTGCTTATAGTTAGCACTTGCTCAGAGTGCTGTGGTGATATAATGGTACTACAGTTGGGACATGCTCAGTGAGTAGTGATGTAATTGTACTAAGGTGTTTTTTTGTTTGTTTGTTTGTTTGTTTTTTTAAGTATTTAAGACTCAAAGGCTAAAGTTGGTGTAATCACAGGATGGGGGTTGGGGATGAGGTAAGAGTGGAATAGTCATTTGGGAGTAGGAATCTTCCTGATTCCTCTTCCTAGGTAGCTGATTTCTTCTTCTTCTTCTTCTTCTTCTTCTTCTTCTTCTTCTTCTTCTT
>JAJPUD010007200.1:0-15410 GCA_023553655.1 Myrmecobius fasciatus | reverse complement strand
TCTTCTTCTTCTTCTTCTTCTTCTTCTTCTTCTTCTTCTTCTTCTTCCTCTTCTTCCTCTTCTTCCTCTTCTTCCTCTTCTTCTTCTTCTTCTTCTTCTTCTTCTTTCTTCCTCTTCTTTCTTGTTCTTGTTCTTCTTTCTTGTTCTTCTTTCTTGTTCTTCTTTCTTCTTTCTTCCTCTTCTTATTTCTTCTTTCTTCTTCCTTCTTCCTCTTCTTCCTTCTTCTTCTTCTTTTTTCCTCTTCTTCTTCTCCTTCTTTTAATTAAAGCTTTTTATTTTCAAAATATATGCATGAATAATTTTTCAGCATTGACCCTTGCAGATCCTTGTTTTCCAAATTTTCTCCCCTTCCCCCCTAGATGGCAAGTAATCCAATATTTAAACATGTTAAAAATATATTTTAAATCTAATATATATGTATATCTATACATATTTATACAATTATTGTGCTGCACAAGAAAAATCATACCAAAAAAAGAAAAAAAGAAAACAAAATGCAAGCAAACTGCAAAAAGAATGCAAACACTTTGTTGTAATCCACACTCAGTTCCCACAGTTCTCTCTCTGTCTGTAGATGGCTCTCTTCATCACAAAATCATTGGAACTGGTCTCAATATCATTGTTGAAAAGAGTCATGTTCATCAGAATTGATCATCATATAGTCTTCTTGTTGCCATGTACAATGATCTCCTGGTTCTGCTCATTTCATTCAGTATCAGTCCATGTAAGTCTCTTCAGGCCTCTCTGAAATCATTCTACTGGTCATTTCTTACAGAACATTCATATACCATAATTTATTCAGCCATTCTCCAATTGATGGGCATCCATTTCAGTTTCCAGTTTCTAGCCACTACAAAAAGGGCTGCCACAAACATTTTTATGCATGTGGGTCCCTTTCCCTCCTTTATGATCTCTTTGGGATACAAACCCAGTAGAGACATTGCTGGATCGAAGGGTATGCACATTTTGATAGCCCTTTGGGCACAGTTCCAAATTCTAGCTGATAGCTTGTAACCTGAGAGGAAGCAATATAGGATAGTTGAGGTATTGAGAGGGTTATTGTTGTCATTATTTAGTTTATTAGATTTGGGGAAGGAAGACCTTAAAACTCTTCTAAATCATCCTTTTTTTTTTCTTCAAACGAGGAAACAGAGGTAGAATAACTTGTTCAAGATCACATGCATATATTCACAGAATCTTGGAGCTGAAAGGGATCCCCGAGGTTATCTAGACCAAAGTATGTATGGACAAGAATTCAGCATCCCTGTCAAGATTTTGATTAAAAACTTCAAGTCAGGGCTTTCCTTGACCAGAGAAGACTATTCTGTTTTCCCATAACTACTGTTATGGATGTTGTTATGGTAGTTTTTTTTTTTTCCCCTTTGAAATAAAGCCTAAATTTGTCTACCTTTCACTTCTATCACTGTTCCTTATTCTATCTTCCAAATCCTACAAAGAGCAAATGGAATTCCTCTTCCCTGTCACAGCACTTTAAATATTTGAATTCAGATTATCATTCCTCCCTATTCTGTGAGGGCAAATCTCTTTTCTAGTGTTTAAACTTCTCACTTCTCTTATTATATAATCTTAAAGCTTTTGAGATAGGTAGAAGACATCAGAGCCTGAAAATAAATCCAGGTCCTCTCTAATTTTAAATGAAGGGCTCTTTGGTATGCTTTATTGCTTTCAGTGTTGTTATAGTGGTTGGTAGTGGTGGTGATGGTGGTGACCAGAGAAACACATCAGAAATATAAAGCACTGAGAAAAAAAGGTGATAGAGAAGGGTAGCATGAGAAGACAAGAGAAAAAAAAATTCAGGATGTGTGTGCATATATATATGAGGGTTCAGAGGCACCAAGTTCCTATTTCCAAAGCTTCATATTCTAACAATTGTGGACCCCTTCCAGGTTTGCACTGTGAGATGAGGTAGGAAATTCGGGAGAGAAATGGGAAGAAATTCACTTAACTGCTATCTGTTTCTTCTTCTGTAAAATAGAGCTAATACCACTGACCTTCCTCGTAGAGACTGTGTGCAATAATTAATTAATAATCACAAAGCCCTTTGAAAGTATAAAGTGCTATATAAATGCTAAGCATTATTTCCCTGTGCTCTCTGCAAGCTGTTCTAATGCACATCTTGGTCTCAGCGCCTTTGATCTGCTGTTACCACCTGAAATATAGCAAACAATGCCATTTTATCATTAAGCAAATGCATAATGAATACTGTTCATTGTTAAGGGGTTACTTAGCAATATAACTCTTTTTATGCCCCTCGAATGAGGACATCCTCCTGTGAGCGGATTATGTAAGCTAATAGCTCATGTATCAAAGTGAAGGGGAGAAAAGGAACAGCCATAGCAACCAGAGCAAAGAGGCCAAAGCTTTGGCCCTCAGAAGAAACCTGCTTCCATTCATCAGAGCGGAAAGAGAGGAGGTAACCGGGATGAAAATCAGAGGGGAAGGAGAGCAATTCGGTCAACAAAGGAAAATTGCAAGCTGTTGCCTTCAGTTCCCTTCTCCATCTGCCTTCATTCACTGCCTTGTAAACAGTTTTTGCAGTATCTGGGAAGGAAATCTTCCATGTTAGAATTCCAGCCTGCCACTTCAGTACCCAGGCCTTCTCCCTGACACCTACAGGATTCTACCACCGTCTTGGTTTGGGGGCCTTTTTTTTTCTTTTTAATATCACCTCTTCTTGAAACTGAGGTGGACAGATTACAAAGCTTTTATCTTCTCCTTCATTTCTCTTGATCCCTGTTCATCACCACAGAAACAGGCCTTTGAGATGGAATGCACAGCAGCCTACCATGCAGGGTAGGTCAATAACTAGAGGAGGAATATTGCTAGTTTCAAAAGAAAGATGTATTACCTTAAAAAAGGCACAATCAACTTGAAAACAGGAAGATCAAAACCTGTTGAGTACCATGCATTTTAAAATATTAGAATGGTATGTGTGAGAATTAACATTTATATATCTTTTCCACCCTCCCTCCCCTACACATTTTGCTTAGCTTACACAATAGAAAAACTGCTGGCTAATTCACTTTGCTTTCTTTGTCACATTCTGAGTCATATAGCTTAGCATAAGCTTAAGATATTTGTTAGTTGAAACTGTCAAAGACATGTGTGAAGAAATCTCCAAAAATCTGAATCTGGAAAATAAACTTGCTTTTATATCAGGATTTAAAAACCCATTGGCTTTTCAAAGAAAACATAAATTTAGGGTCTAGTTTACTAGCCTGTATCCCTTTAAATAATCTAAAAGCCACAACTCTCATTTATCCTTTTATGTTTTGCTACATTTACTTTAGGGTTTTTATGTCTATTATTTGGCAGTGCTCTGTTTATCATTGTTCCTCCATGTTGTCCTGTTTTTGCTGACCTGCTTTTACTTCAGTGTTCTTCAGAAAACCTGACTTCACTAGGCTTAGTTAATTCAAACTTTGAGACTCTTGGAAAGGCTGTAAAAAGTCTCTTAACACGGAACAAGATTGCCACCCAGTGGCCAGACCATTCTCCTCTCTGATTTTATTTTAAATTCACATTTCATAGAATTTCAAAAGCTAGGTAGAGACAATTTAATCTGGCCTCTTCTTTCATACTGTAGATGAAGCAGTTGGGGCCTAGAAAGAGTTAATAATTTGTATGCGGTCATGCAATTAGTCAATGGAAAAGCCAAAATAAGTAAGTACTCAGGGCTCCAGAATCTCAGCCCACTTCTCTTTTATGAAACCATAGAATGGTTAGGGCTGAAAGAGACTCAAGAGACCAGCTAGTTCAAATCATCATTTTGTAAAGTAGAGAGCTAAAACATTCAAGAGAAATTAAAATGACTTGCCCAATGGGGTCAGGACGTCATGTCTACATCCATTATACAATCTAATTTGTTTTGTTTTTAGAAGCTAAGTGGTGAAGTGAATAGAGGCCTGGATCTGGTATCAGGAAGATTTGAGTTCAAATATATACTTAGAAGCTTATTAACTGTATGACCCTAGGAAATCACTTGAAATCCATTTGCCTTAGTTTTCTCAACTGTAAAATGTAAACAATAATAGCACCTCTTCTCAGAGTTGTTGTAAGGATTAAATGAGATAATATTTATAAAGCGTTTAACACATAATTGGTATTTAACAGATACATGTTTCCTTCTTTCTTGGGTGACCAAGATGAGTAACTTAATCTCTCTGGGCCTTAATTTCCTTATCTATAAAATGAGGAGATTAAATTTGATGGTCTCTAAACTTCTTTACAAATTTAAATTTTTTATCCTATCTCTCTGGTTCAAAAGGGCTTAGAGTTGAAGGCTCAGTCTACTAGAGTCCAGTCATATTATAGATTAGATATATTTTTGATGAGGGAAGGGGTAAGAGGGAGGGCTAGCCTATAAACCTAACCATCAATTGTAGTACTATTTCTGTAAAATAATGCATTCTAAATTCTAAATATCTAATTTAGAAATGCACATTTGGTATACAACCCATATTTAAATTGGGAACCTCTTGTACAGTATTTAAAACACTCCACAGAGATATCCAAAATGAACTCAAAAGTTTGCCTGTGGCAAATTTTCCCTGCCACTTCTAAATCCCCCAGGGCAACTTACAACCTATATAGGGATGCTATCTTGGCATGTGGAGAAACCTGGGTTCCTATCTGTTTTCTGAAATTTACTCTTTGTGTGGTAGCCACTCTGAATTCTGGCATCTGATTTGTAGAATCAGTATAATAATAAACAGGAGCTAGCTCACAGGATACTTAGTATTTAAGAGTCTTTGCAAAGCTTAAAGTGCTAATGTGAGCTGGTACCACCATCATCATCCTTCTTCAGTTCCACCTATTCCACTAAAATAGAATAACTAGAATAATAATAACATTTCCACCTTCTTCCAAGGTTTCTCCATGGTTTATCATATTTAATGTCATGATGTCAGTGAATAGTAAAGTTAATTAGTCAAAAGAAAAGAATATATACCATTATCATCATATTGTATAATACAATGTACATATCAAAAACAAGAAAATGAATTGCTTTAGAGATTTAGAAATTCTATTTAGTGTCTCCTTTCAGTGCATTAAAAGGTATCTACAAACATAATATCTTGTTTCTTTCCCAAAACGAAAACCAGGGACTGAGACACAAAATTCTCTATTATCTAAAGCCTTAAGTACAACATGTTATTAAGTATCTGAAGCAGGATTCACTCTTAGGTCTTTCTGACTCAAAACTCTGCAATCTATTCACTATGTCATCTATGCCAGATGGCTTGGTAATAGATTTACCAGCAGGAACTGAGGCGTTCAGTTGCAGTGAGGATTGGAGGCTGCTTTTCTGACAGCAGTATCTGAGAGAATATCTGAGGAAAAAGTTGACTGGGGAGAGATCTAGGGCCTAGTTTGGTAGAGGAAATGGGAAATGGAGTGGGATTAAATAAGGTTATGTAATTCTTTACTATTCAGAGTTGCTCAAAAGTTAGATGTTGATAAATTGGTTTTTCTAGGACTACTAACATTTATGATTGGCTGACAGTAGATAAAGTGATGGATAAAGTGGTCTTGAAACAGGAAAGTATGACATCTACTCATGACCCCAACATATTCTAGCTATAAAGCTATGGAAAAATTATTTAACTACTCTACCACCAGATAAATATTTAAGAATATAAACTATATAATTCCAGATAATCTTTGGTATAAGAAGTACTTCTGGAAGATCCTTTGCACCTATAACATCACAGGTATAAATAATCCCTATCTTTGTCCCTCCAAAAAATAGTAATGAAAATGTTAATTTTACTTGGGAAAGATGGTTGGTGGGGGTTATATGTGTGTGTGTATATATACATATATATATATAATGCAACTAATAAATATGTTTATTTTTGATGAATAAGATAGCATTAGAAACTGTAGTTCTGTGGAAATAATTTGGAGTCAAAGGAGCTTGGTTCAAATTCTGGTTCACTTTCTAACTGTATCCTGGATAAATCATTTAACCTTTCTGACTCTCAGATTCCTCATCTGTAAAATTAGGGAGTTAGAACTGGATGACCTTGATAATTCCTTCTAGCTCTAAACCTACAGTATGATCCTATGAACTTAGACATCTATTAATGTCTCATTGCCAAACATTTCAGAATATTGTGCATTACTTAAAAGGACAATGTAGCAATAATTACAGGTGTAACTGGCAAAAATAGAGCCATTATAAGGATGTTTTTCAAGAAAGCCATAAATGATGGAACTTCATTTACAGCCCCAATTGAGAACTACACTTATTTGAGAACTACACTTGAGAACTACACTTTACAATACAAATGAATACTTTATCATGTGAATTTAGTATTTTCTGCATCATTCAACCTTTTGAAAGGGAAATACATAATTGTTACATATGTTTCTCTGCCAAGTTGGAAATTTCAAGAAACCTAATAGACATTGATTTTTGATTGAACAAAATGAATATATTTTAAAACCTGGGAAATGGCAATTGCAAACTACATATTTGCCTTAAAATTATAATGATTTTAAGTATATCCTTAAGATAATTTTCAAGTGTCAAAATTGTTAATGGCTATAAATCAAGAACCAAGGTATAAATAGTTAATATGACAACTGCTGAGTTCAATGTAAATCTGCAAGAGAAAACTGCCATCATCATTCATGAAAGCAACAGAATAATAAATGATTTTGCATCCCTCTTGCCACATGTGACTACAACAATAAGAGAAGACCATGCTAAGAGTTAACTGGATTTCAATGCCACAAATACATTACCAAATCACAAGTTCATTCTACATAGATTTTTTTAAACTTATATTCACAGTCTACCTGTATTATGAAACTTAGAGCTCATGAAAAACCTGAAAAACCCAGGATCAACAAAAAGCTCCAGAGTTTGCCCAATCAATAAATATTTGTTGAACTCTGATTACAAGTAAAAGATTATGAGAGACAATACATGTAACACACGGCCTTTGGATTCAACGAGTTTGTAGTGTACACCAGAGAGAGAAGTGCTAAGGTCAGGCAATGTGCTGTATACCAGGTTAGAACTATAGAAGCTCAGAGGATGGAGAAATCATTTCAGGTTGAGGTGGTTAAAGGACTGATTAGTCAACAAATGTTCATTTAGTTGTTGTTATGTAAAAGGCACTGTACTGAGTGTTGTGCTGAATCCATAGAAGTTCATTCAGCAATCTATCCAGAAATTTAGACATAAGTGTGCCTCAAAAATCAACAAAAATTATAGTCCACATTAAATAATCAATGAGAAAAGAAACTTAAAATGGTTACAAATCCAAGAAAAATGCTAGCTCTTGGATAGAGACATATATACTTTAAAACCATCATTTCCCCAAAGCTACCTTCCATTCTATTTGCTTAGTTTTATTTATTACTAATTGGCTTGCAGGAAGAGGTAAGTAAGTTAGACCTCAAGAATATAAATGATGAAGAATAGGATGTTTGATTGCAGGAAGAGGTAAGTTAGACCTCAAGAATATAAATGATGAAGAATAGGATATTAATGGCCAATCAACATATGCCTATATTAATAATTTTTAAAAGTGTACTCAAAAATATATCCAAAAACTGAATCCTAAAATATTACCTAAAACTACAGAAACTTCAAAACTGGTTCCTCAGTCTCTTGGATATGTCTAAATGACTTTAATTTGTCTGGAAAAAAAAACATACTGTGGCAGCAACAAACTAGGAAGTCTAAACACAGGTGGGCAGTCTTGGATTGTAATCAAATAAAATTTACAATAGTTAACACATTTCATATGTAGATAATTGTTATTGTGCTGAATCATAAGTAGTAAAAGTTGCTAAGCAGTTTACTTAAGTTCCTAAAATCAGCATTACTTTTACTCAACCAAATCAAACATTTCTAAGGTCAGCTTGGAGGGGGAAAGGGGCAGAAACTGGATGAGTAAGGAACACCTTAGCAGTCAATGAAGACCCTTAAATCTATTACAGCAGGAACATGAATAGCAAAGTCTCTCTGCCTTTTCAGTAAGTAGCCTGAGTATTCTGGAAGCTGAAAGTCACAAACTCTCCCCTCCATAGCACTAATTTCTAATTCCTTTCTCTACTAGAGAAAAAAGTAGGAAACATGATCTCCTATCTCTTCCTTCATTAGTTTTCTGTCTTTAACCTTAGTTTTCTTCCTTCCTTTCTCCAATCTCATGCTAGGGCAATATTGTACACTCCAGACATTCATTTATCCTTTTCCCTCACTCTGAGTTTTGCTCTAGTTGTTCCCTTTGCCTCAAATGCCCTTCCCACTTCCAATTGTCCATAGTCTACACATTTTTTGAATCTCAGTTCAAATGCCATATCTACTGTAAAGTCTTCTCACATCTAACCATTTGAAACTGTTTTCCTCCTCATTTGCCCTCCTAGACCTTTATATTTCTTTCATGGACATTTCAAATTTATATTGTACCTATGTATCTGTACATCTGGGTTATTCATCCAAATGCATATTATTCTGCACAATGAGCATTTTTTATATATTTAGTTTTCCCTGTATGAATAAGCCAAAGTCTTTTGAGTGATTTCAGCTCTCATTTAGAAAGCTCTGCAATGTTCCATGGTTTAATGCCATCAAACACATTGTCATATACAAACATAAGCATCTGGAGGATCTCATGATCTATTGGGAATCTCTCCTATATTTGGAACCTATGTTAAAAATCCCCCATCACCATGGCAAACAATCTACATTCTGCTCCATCTGCAATGTCTGTTGAAAATTTCTGTAATTGTTTCCAATCTCTATAGAATCTTTATGAGATACATTCATTGAAGATATCCTTGATAAAAGCATGAGAAGCAAAAAGGCAAGGTTTGCAAAACATGTCCTACAGTGGACTTTATAGTAATAGAACTGAAAAAAAACATGGAAAGAATGGATAAAATAGTATTACTAAAAATAACTTTTTAGTTCAGTGAGCAAATTGATGCCTTAAAGATTTTCTTCCAAGGAATACACAAAATCATGTAAGATTCTTTTTTTTTTTGTAAGATTCTTTGTAAGATTTAACAATAGAAATAATTTCATTTGATAAAACTGATTTTTAGTAATATGAAGCATAAAATAGGGTAACATTCTTCTAAAAATATTCACCACCATTGTGGAAGATGTCCAGTATGAGTCCAAATAGAAGAATTTTCCTGTGTATGACAAGAGATTATGTTGATCATATTAAACCTAGGAATATTTTATTTCTTAAATAGTATCCATTAACCACTCAAAAGAATTTGGGCTATACAGGTGAATATATGTATGTGCATATATACATATAAATATAGATTAATATGTAGATATAAAAGCATATAATCTACATTATTATATGCAGCTGGACAGATCATAAAGATGGTTAATCAATACAAATATACAAATATGTTGGACCGAAAATTTAGCTGAGAATTATGTGAAAACTTTTTTGTATATGGGACATTTTGAGGAAAGACATAATATGAGGTTTTTAATGGAGGTTCTCTCACTATCTAGACCACCTCACTGACACTGCCACTTGAAAAAATGCTACTTGTTCTGACTCTAGTCTCCATAACAGAGAGTGAGGTCTTCTAATGAAAGATTAAATACCACAACATTTCTGAACAGAGTAATACCAGTCCTGACTCTCATAATGCCTGTAATGGTAAAACATAGAGGAGTGAAGAGGTTTCACTTAACCTGTGACTAAATGCCCCACTCTCAACCATTCACAAAGATTTATTATTAGAAAGAGAAAAAAGAGTATGATCATTAAGTTGTACTCTACCCATGGTCCAGTTATTGGTCATTTGTTATCTCAATTTTTATTTTGCAAACTGTTGGGCATATTCCCTAGAGAGTCTAAGACTTCTTAGAGTATGTATATATAAAGCAATGACCCAAATTATTAGATAACATTTTACAAATCCTGAATAAACATCTACTTTTATCAATGAAAACAAAATTCAAATTGAAGCCAACAAAAGCAAGATTTAAATAATGAACTTACTTCAAAAGTTCAAACAGTGAAGTAATAATATTTCCTATTGCCTTAGAAATAAGCTCAAATTTGAATCAATATATATTATATGTTTTGACACAGGTGTGATTTTCATAGTCATTGGTGAGGGCAGGCTCACAACACAGAAAGTTTTGCTATTGTGCTTCTTGTGCATTTGTTCGTGAGATATAGATTCAAAGTTAAATAATCTTTTTATGAAAGTCAAAATTATCATAATACCTGTCCTATTTAGTAATTAATTAATTGTGTTTAAAATTATTTAATTGAATTTGATTTAAAAATTAAATAATTAAAATCATTATAGGTAATCAAAATTCTCAAAAATTATATTTAAATTAGATTGTCTTAAATTTTTATTATCTTTAATTTTTAATGAAATAATATTAATTGTAGTATGCCAAATAAATATAGACAAGAGAAAATCAGAGTAGCTAAAATCAGTATAAGCAGACACTAAAAACAATAATAATGCTTACATAAGTTCTGCAGAGTACTTTATTCCTATTATCTCACTTGATCCTTATGATAACTTTGTGAGGTAGATGGTATTTTCATCCATATTTTGCAGATACTGAAATCAAGGATAACAGATATTAAGTGACTTACTCAGGTTCACACAGTAAGTATCTATGGCCAGATTTAAACTCATGTCTTCCTGACTCCAAATCTACCATTCTATCTATAGTAAAGGTACATAAATATAAAATTAAAAAGGTCAGAAACATAAAATGAGATCAACTATATTTATCATTGGGATTCACAAGAAATGGCCAATAACTTATTTATTGAAAAGAAAGATCACTGTGTTTGCTTTGAATGACCAACCTAGTTACAGACAGCAGGAAACAATGATTTGAAATACATTTTTAAAACATACATGCAGAATATATTGGCAAAACAAGAATTTTTCTGGAGGAAATATGCTTTTAATAAGCAAAAATAGACTTATGTTATGCAAAAGCCATGTGTGTGACATCAGAAGAATAGCTTGTTTTATTTAAGGTTGTTCACACTGAATTGCCAAATGTAATTTTCATTCAACTGAGGCAAAAGGACAAATTGTTTTGATACCTGTAGTTAAAATGAGGCTTAGCAAATCATATGTAAAACATCTTCAACTGTCTCCATATATAGATAGATAATATAGTGCAAAAAAAAATTGCCCATATATCTGAAAACATTGTCAGGAAATTAACTGAATTAACTATTTTGCATTGCTAGTGGATGAAGGAATGGATATAGTTAAGTATGGTCTGGTTAGATGTTGTCAAAACTGATATTAGGGAAGATTTATTACTGTGTAAGTCTGTTTATGGTGATGCCAAATCAAGGGTAACTTTCAACATATTTGATGGATTTTGACATAATATGGAAGAATTTCATTAAATTTTTCACTGACAGAGTCAATGTCAAGATAAGAAACGTAGTGTGCTAGCACTAGTTAAATTGTTATTCTTCTTGTAACTTGGACACATTTCACACTTCATAAGGAGTAATTTCTATCAAAAAGTATAAATTAGGAATTACATACATTTTTCCACGTTCTTATATGAGTAATCAACTTTATATTTTAAAAAGTAGTTTTAAAAAAGCACTTCATAAAAATTGTATGACAATATTAAAGCATAGCAAAGGCCATTTCTAAAACAAATTGCATTTTAAAACATGCTACTTTTCTTAGGTCAAAGCATTTCATGGGAGGGGTTGAGTTTTTAAAAATTGACATTTTTGTTAGAGGTTATTTTTTAAATTAAATAAAGTTATTTTAGACAAAAATTTACTTCTAAAACATTAATTTGGTAGATATTTTAGGGGAAAAAAGTATACTCCAAATCCCAGCTTCTTAAACTATGGTTCAGAATTCCATATAGAGTCTCATAACTGAATGTAAAGATTACAAAATTATAATTGTTATATTTGATGTATATACCTATTTTATATACTTTTATACCCAGAGTCCTATAAAATTTCTTGGGCAAAAAAGTTCTTTGTGAATGAAAAAGTTTAAGAAGGTCTGCTCTAATAATATTTGGTCCTCAAATATATACTCTGATCCAGTAAAATTAACTTCATGCATTAAATTTACAAAATAATATTTTTTATGCTTCTCAACTTAAAAATACTTGTATAGGAAATTAAACGGAAGCATGAAAACTGGATTATTAATCATTTAACTGGTCTACAAAAGCAATTCTCATTTTGTTATAAGATCTAGATATTTCTTAATATGTATGATAAAGAACCCATTTGCCATTTGGTCATATAGCATCTATTTGGGATCATGCTATCTAAATAAGAATTGTTACATTTTGAAAGTATGTTGAAATAAGCATTTGAATCTGATTTCACTATCTTTTATAGCAACTTATTTATGTGAAAGGGCTCTTCCATTGTAGTAGTTACAAAAACACAATTTGCTGTTGAAAAATTATAATAATAATAAAATAATAAAAATTATAATAACAATAAAATTATAAGTACTAATTTCATCAACAACACATTTTGAGAAACTTTTTGCTGAAAAAGATACCTACCACCTCACTGATATTATTGTTGGTTTTTGTTATCTTTATAAGTTGTAAACATGAAAAATGTAAGGATTTTAACAATGAATATCACTGTATATTACATTATTGGTCTGGTTCAAAGTCCATTTTATTTTCTTAATTGACTTTAATGGCTGTTGTAGTTGAAAAAAAACTCACAAAGATGTAGAAAAAATAGAAGAAATGCATCATTAACAATATTTGATAAATCTGAATTTTTTTTTCAATTCTATCCAGGAGACATGCCAAGATTTTTCTTGAAATTTTGTAAATTTTAGAATCCTTGATGTCAGACAATTGTCTTTGCTAACAAATCAGGCAATGCATTTTTTAATATATTTTTAACAAATGCATTCAAACCCATTAAGACTGGAAGAATTTTAGATGAGTTAAAAATGTGTTTTCAAATCTTCAAAATTTATAGTTATGAGAGTAAATTTTACTTGATTTGGGGCAACAAAAAGTTCTATTTTAAAATGCCTTACTAATCATAATGAATTCATGCCATCATTAACTAATATTTAAAGGCACAATATACCTTTAGGATAATAGTATGTCGATGAATATATCAAGTAATATAACACAATTATAATATAAAAATAAATAATCTAGAAATAAAATGTAATATCTTATGATATAATGTATTTTCTCAAAAGAATTTAGGGGTTCACATTCTTGTCAGATTTTATTAGATCATCTGTGGTTTTATCTAATAATGTGGCTGACAAGGATCTCACATTCTAGGAGCAGGACAAGTGTCAGCCCTAATATTTGTTTTTAACTAGCTTTCAGATTCTTAGTGTTGTTTTCAACTCACAGTTTCACTGTAGAGAATCTTTTAAGCCCACTTATCCAATTTTAAGAATGAATCTCATTAAAATTAAATAGCATAGCCTATAAATTCATTTAACAAATCATTCATAAATAGTTCCATGATTTATGAGTTAGAAACTGTATGATCTTCTTGTTTTGTGTAAATGGGAAGCACACCAGTGGAGACTCTGGAGTTACAGTTTTAAGTAGTAGAAGTATAACTCTCCCACATCAAGGTTACTCCTAGAATCCTGAGTGATTTGTAGTAAGCACTCCCTAAAGACTCTTCAGACCTGCCTGCATGAGTATAGATTGGATAAATGAACTAGTCCCCAAAAATGAAAAGAAGATTTGAAGGGCTAAGTTCACACTTAACTACAATAATAGTAAAGAAGAATTTCTTTATTCATTTAGATTAAAAAAAACTAAACAGAAATTCTAATATTTTCTTTTTGAATCTCCATATTCCCAGAAGTCATGTCCTTAGAGTCTTTTGCTGAAGAGCTTATTTTAAGAAAGATAGAATGAAAGATCTCTTTTTTGGACATCTGGAGGCTTCTCTCTGAACACAGTCACTGAAACTCTCTTATTTGTTCTTATGTTTATATAATACCGAGGTGCTAAACCACTGGATAACACCTGTTATATAAGATCTAATCCTGAGCTGGGTCCTAAAGAACCTAATTTCATATAAACAGTACTGCTCTAGATAATGTAGAAAATCCATGATTCTGGGAATTCCATATCCACATCCACACCACTAATTTTGCAGGGATGTCCTTAAGTCTTCTTCCTGCTTTTATAACCCTAAGCTATTTATTTTGTGTTTTCAATTGTTAAAGAAAATTCTTTTTGGTACTGTGTTGTGGCTCTCAGTGACATAATGTTCACCATGACCCCTAAGATTATAGGAGGTAAATGCATTCTACTTTGGAATACATATTCTTAAAATTTTGGAAACTACTAGACTACAGGATAAAAAACAAAATCCTTAGTCCTGCATATTCCATCTCTAAAGCTACCATGAAGGCATATTTCATATCCCTTATCTTCATGCCTCCTATATTCCAGCTCATCTGGACTTCTGGCTGTTCTTTGAACTTGGAATAATGCTATCTCCTATGCTATCCATTTGGACAAACTATCTTCTATGCCTGGAATACTTTTGAAAATTTTTTTCTCCCCTCAACTTTCAATTTAACTGTTTCCCCTCTCGTAATTTCTCTTTTCTCAATCATGCTATATTTGCCCTCTTCTATACCTTACCCCTAGGATTATAACCTTTTTGAGAGTAAAAGATTTTTGTCTTTGTAACCCTAGCACTTAATACAGTGACTTGGAAATAGTAGGTACCTAATATTTATCCAAATAAAAAGCATGATGAAGGCCATCATCTCCTGGAAGTTGCTGGATAGGACAGGATGGGAGTTGAGTTAAAAGGGTATCAATGACAAACCTAATTTGCCTGAGTCTGACTCATATCTTACTTCTTCTATAAGAAATCAACTAAATAGCCATCCAACTTTCTTACACCCCCACTTTCCTTTTAGTGTAAGACCAGTTTGGGTAGGTAAATCTGGTATATTGAGTTGAGACAGATGCATCTTTATAGTAGCTTTCAGAAACAAAGTATCTCATACACTGATACACTATCAGTGACCACTACTGAATCTTCTCTCCCACTTCAATTGCTTCAGTTCTTCTAAGCCGAATGAATGTATAGCTTCATAAAGCAAAAGATAATAAAACAAGAATAACAGGTTGTGGGAGAGCAGTCCAGAATGTGAAGAATTCACATCAAGCATTATTATAGTCAAGAGGGCCTTTTATTGATGTGAAAAGGTTCATGGACAAAATCAAAACTGATTTTTAGCGATGGGCTGTGAGTGAAGGGGCTTTTTGAAAGTCAGAGGATAAGGGGAACTGAAATAAGGAGGAATCTAGGTAGTCAGGGAGGATCCTAATTGAGAACAAACTCACATGTATGTCATGTCTATATCAGCAGCTGCACAATGGGAAAAAA
>JAJPUD010007199.1:90845-112550 GCA_023553655.1 Myrmecobius fasciatus | reverse complement strand
TCTACTGCATCAGACCTTTCCTACTATCCTTCTAAGCCATCTTAGACTGGAAAATTGTTTCACTCCATCTTTTTATTGGCTCTGCTGCTCTAGAATTTGTTTGGAGTTGTTATTTAAAGGCATTTGGAGAGCTTGGGGAGAGATCAAGTGAATCTCAGCTTTTCTCTACCGTACTGGCTTCACTGATCCCCACTTCTTTAAGTAGATGTTCCAATTTTCAAAAATCCAGTTCAGTTCAATAATCATTAAACCCTTTTGGCCAGAGTTTACTGACCAAGTGGAAGAGATTCAATAATAAGCTTTTCCCAGTGTCTTTATGTTATAATTTTCTTCCTGCCTAAAATATTAAAGGAGAAATAAGGATCTCATCCTAAAGACTTTTTTTTAAAAGGACCATTATTAAAATCACAAGTAAGATTGACAAATTGAGGGCTGACCTCACAGAATGAAATGACAGCCTATATCTTATGATAAATGAGCTGAGATAACCCATTTAATCAATAAGGCTGCAACAGCAAAGCCAAAAGGGAGAGTGAAGCAATTAGAGCAGTCCTGCTGTCTCTAAATGAGGCTATGAGAAATGGCATGCTAGGAGCAGCATGGGACTGGATCAATGAGGCAAGATGCAGAGAGAAGCTCACTCTCTTTCAGAATCATGAGTATGACCCAGCTGCCTTCTCTTGCTAAGTCCTTTAGGTCAGTCCTGGTAGTCCACTCAGGAGAGGTTAATGACTTTAAAATGTTCCATTTCAAGTAATGATGGCTTAATATTTAGTTCAATCTTTCAAAGACCCATGATTCTATTGGTTTAGAACTTCCTTTATTCATGTGGATCATAACCCCTTTCCACTTTGTTATATTGTCTTCATCAATTGTTCTGACCAAAACAAAACAAAACAAAAACAACATTTGTAATCAATCCCAGGATTCACCTTTGAACCTTAGATTACTACAGCAATAGAAAAATGGTCCATTATTGGGCTTGAACTTGAACTTCTTCCAGTGTATTAGGACTCACCAGTGATTGTGTTGTGCCAACATTACCCTGAAACACCAAAAAAGACTTCCACACCATGATATCATGATCAGGCATAAATGCAAAGTTTTATTGAGTGAGGGCTAGCATAGTCATTAAAATGTACATATTCATGCACATATACACATATATTTATAGAGTTTTTTAAAAGTGGCAAAGTGGATAGAGTGCTGAGTCTGGGATCAGGAAGACCCAAATGAAAATCCAGCCTCTCACTAGCTGTGTGACCCTGGGTAAGTCCTTTAACCTCTATTTGTCTCAGTTTCCTCAGCTGTAAATTGATGGAGAAGGAAATGGTAAATAACTTCAATATCTTTTCCAAGAAAACCCCACAAAGATTTAAGCACAAATAAAGCAATTGATCAACATAAAAAGCACCCACTGGGAAGTTAGCTGGTTCAGTGGATAAAGCATTAGAGGATTCAAGAACTGAATTCAAATACAATCTCAGACATTTACTAAATGTATGACCCTAGGCAAGATACTTAACTTCTGCTTGCCTTTATCCACTGGAGAAGAAAATGAGAAACTACTTCCCCTGAGCATCTTTGCCAAGGAAATGAGTCTGTGGTGAGCCAGATATAACTTAAATGACTGAGTAACCACAAAAACAACAAAGTGACAGTGAAGTGTTCACACTCATTGGAAAAGAAGAAAGCTAGAGTGAAAACTCTACTGGCTCAAATTCTGGATCCTTCACTCTAGAGATATCATTTTCATTTTTTGTCTGGGGTCTTAACTATCCCATATCTAAAATAAGAAACATGACTTAGCTAACTTCAAAGGTCCCTTTCAACTCAACACTTGTAACATGATCTGAACCTGTTTACACAACTGTAAAATGAGAGCAGTAATATCTACTTTCCTGACCTTATCATTTCTATGAACATCAGTTGGAATGATGTACAAGAAATCTCTTTCCTAAATGAAAGGTTCTTTATATATGGTCCAGTTTACTAAGAGAAGGCTGGTTTTCATACTGACTATGCTTTATCTTCTCAGAAATAGAGAAACATAAAAGATTTGTTCAGTACCCATGAGGTACTGGGCATTGTGCTAAACCCTAGGGATACAACTAAAATTGGATTAAGCAATTTCTGCTCCAGGGGAGGTTACATTCTATTTGAGAGTCAACAAATTAGACCTAGAATGAGATGAATATGAAGATCTGACTGTTATAGTTTGTAAATGGCCTGGAACAAAAACCATGACTCCATCCATGATGAAATGAAAGCTCATCTATCAAGAATCAGGCCACTATGGGCACAAAAGCAAAGAAATGGATAAATTAAGATGTTCCCACTTACTTTGCTTTGCAGATTATTTCACTGCTTGAGCATCAGGTCAATTATTGCCAGTTCACAACATATGTCTTCAAATTTTTGCAAGATTTACAAAGCACTTTTCTAGCAACAGCCCTATGAAAGGGCTCCTAAACCCATACACCAGATGATGAAACCAAAGTACCTGACTCTGGTCCAACTGCTTCCCACCACAATTTGTGCCTCTCTTTCCCCAGCTTTGACTCATCATTTTATAAATCACAGTCATTGCACACATAAGGTTAGAAAGAAGGATCCTATAATCAGAAAAAAAAAATGCCTTCAACTGTTTAGTCTGCTACCAAGCTGTAGCTCTGAATGTGACTTGAGAGGTGCTAGAAGCCCTACCCATGATGCCAATCTACTTCCCCCAGACACATGGGGCCACATTTTGCACCAATCAGACTGAAGATATCTTTGGGGAGGTAAGTCATCTTCATCTCCAGAAAAATCTCATTCAAATATAGATGTTTTCTTTTTTTTTATTAAAGCTTTTTATTTGTATAACATATATATGGGTAATTCCCCAACATTGATCTTTACAAAGCTTTCCATTACAAATTTTACCCCCAGTCCCCTCCCCTCCCCTAGGTGGCAGGAAGTCCACTATATGTTAATAATGTTGAAATGCTTGAGAAGTTATGCAAGAAAAATCCTATCTACAAGAAAAAAAAAAGAATCACAGAAAGGCAACACAATGCAAGCAAATGTCAATAGAGATCATGAAAAAGTTACGTTGTGGTCCATATTTCCCTCTCTCTGGGTGTATTTGGTTTTCTTCAGTGAACAATTGGAACTGGTTTGAGACAATTCTTTGTTGCAGAGAGCCATGTCCATCAGAATTGATCATCATGTAATACTGTTGTTGCTGTGTATGATGATCTCCTGGTTCTGCTCATTTCACTCAGCATCAGTTCATGCAAGTCTCTCCAGGTCTCTCTGAAATCGTCCTGCTGGTCGTTTCTTACAGAGCAATAATATTCCATAACATTCATATACCATAATTTATTCAGCCACTCTCCAATTCTTGGGCATCCCTTCAGTTTCCAGTTTCTAGCCACTACAAAAAAGGCTGCCACAAACATTCCTGCACAGGTGGGTCCCTTTCCCTCCTCTAAGATCTCTTTGGAATATAGGCCCAGTAGAAACACTGCTGGGTCAAAGGGTATGCACAGTTTGACAACTTTTTGAGCATAGCTCCAAATTGCTCTCCAGAATGGTTGGATCCGTTCACAGTTCCACCAACAATGTATTAGTGTCCCAGTTTTCCCACATCCCCTCCACAAATATAGATGTTTTCTCAAAAGTAGCCCATGAATCCACTACCACCCATCAACACCTTCAGAGGACTGTGGAGTTTGAAAGCCTGGCTTCATCCCCTGACATAAGCATATTGAAAGACTGTCAAAACTACAAGGGTCTGCAGAGATGATCGTATCAAATTTACACCTGAAGAAGAATTGTCTTTTCAATATTATAACAATGGCTTAAGCATCTTTCCTTGAAGAGAGGGAATTCAGGACTTCCTTAGGTGGTCCGTTCCACTTTTAGACAGCTATCTGTAGGATCAATCATATTTAAGCTTCAACAACCTTAGAACCTTAGAAACCAAATCTTTAAACTCTGCAAAACAAATCTAGTCCCTCACCACCACAGCAGCTTTTTCAGAAATTTGATGGCAAGGGGCAGCTAGGTGGTGCAGTGGCTAGAGCAACAGCCTTGAAGTCAGGAGGACCCGAGTTCAAATCTGGTCTCAGACACTTAACACTTTCTAGTTATGTGACCTTTGGCAGGTCACTTAACCCCAATTGCCTCAGCAAAAAAAAAAATGATGATAAATAGCATCGTCTTTCTCAGTCTTCTCTGACGTTGCTTAAATAGCCCAAGTTGCTTCAGCAGAGCCTTACAAGGCATGATCTTAAGATATTTTGCCATGCTGACCAGTCTCATCCATAGGATCCCCAAGTTTCAATATCTTTCCTAAGATATAGTTCCAAGAAACAACTTTTCAGCTAGCTCCCTTTTATGTACTATCTCTGCCTACTAGAACTTAAGTTGTTTTCTTTTTGCTTATATTTGTATTCCTAACACTTAGCCTAGTGCCTGACTCTCAGAAAGTGCTTAATAAATGTTCTAGCTATCTAATTAAGTAGGAAGCTACTACAGTCCTAGGATTATTTTCAGCCAACCTCATTACCTATCTTGCATTTGTGTGAACAATTTTTAATCCTGATATGACTTCATATTTATCAATAACAACTAATAATAATAATAGCAGTTAATATTTCTAAAATACTTTAAGGATTACAAAATGCTTTTCAAAAAGGATCATCTCATTTCATCCTAACAACCATTTTATAGTTGAGGAAACAGAGGCAGGTAGAAGTCTTACTCAGGGCCACACACACTGTGGGCAGATTTGAACTCAGGTTTTTGGGGTTTTGTTTGTTTGTTTGTTTGTTTTTTGCCTCCAGAGTTGGTGCTCTGTTTCCTGGGCCATCTGACTGTATGAAATAAAGCCAGAAAGATAAACAAGAGCCAGCTTGTGGAGCTTTTGAATGTCATAACAAGAAATTTGATTTTAGCCTAAAGGACATAGGAAATCTGGGAAGAATGTCAATTAGGAGGCTGATATGGTTAGTGTAAGAATATTCATTTGGCAGTGATACAGAGGAGAGATAGGAGGTAGAAGAGATTGACAGCAAGGATTACTCCTGAAAGATCATCACCACAGTCCAAGTAAGAAATGATGAGGACCTGAGTGAGGGCAATAAGTGAAGAAGATGACATACAAAGATATTGGAAAGGGGAAAATTGAATGGCCTTGACAATTGATTTGATGTGTGGAGGAACAAGCATGATGGCAAGCACATCAATGGATTAGCTCCCTGTCCAAACACTGGTTCATCTGCAATTCAGAAGGCATGTCACCTTGGCCTTTATCTAAATCAGCAATTGTTTATGTTCTGCCAGACACTCTGGAGGTCTTCCCCTCCCAGATCCAATGTTTTGTGAAGACAAACTAGATCATCTTTTGCCAAGCTTTTATCATTGAATGGGTGTTGCCACAGGCAAATTGAAATCTGGGAAAAAAAAAACTTTAGCTTAAAATGTCAAGGTCCCCCACTGCATTTGAGACTCTTGCCAGTCATCCTGACCTATGTCTTCACATTGGACCCAGATGGACTCTGGAGGAGAGAATGAGGCTGGTGACTTTGTACAATCCTTCCTCACTATACAGCCAATTCATTTGCAAGTCAAGATATCACCTTCTTGATGTCACTGGTCCCCTTCGAGAAGGATGTACAAAGGATGACAACATATAAATCAGTGATGAAAATGTTTCCCAGCCCATATCCATGCATTGGTCCTTAACTTACTTCTACAGGGACCTCCCTTGAGGTTGATATCAAAGGATTAAGAACCATACTTTGGGCCCAGCAACTCAAAAAATTCCCATTATGTTTCCTTCTTCGAGGAGTTCCTTCTTAGTGATGAACATTTTTATTATGAAGAGACTATGCCCTTGTTCTCTCCACCAACTTTTACAAGTTAAGGAAAATAATTAGATTTACTGTTCTGGGCAAAGAGAATTCCAACTTCTAGATTTGTTTACAAAAGTATTATCTTCTACATAAACACTATTTTTTCTTATCTATGGCCACCAAGACAACTTTACCCATGTCATTCCTTTTTAGTAATATTCTTCTCCCACAATGAAAACAGTCTCACAAGGCCCAGAGGGGATAGTAGGGTCTGATCTGCTTCTTCAAAAGAAAACCTCCCCCTAACTCAGTGCAATAGCAAAATCAAGGCTGCTTAAAATATTGAATCACAAATACTTAAAGAAAAGTAACCAGCATTTATTAGGCACCTATTAGGTGTCAGGTTACCTAGTGCTGAGTACTTTACAAATTTTATCTCATTGGTCTTCACAAGAGCCCTAGGAAGTAAATGGGACTTTAGAAGAGGATTGCAAGGAAAGAGTGTTATAAGAATCACACAAATGGTGTGTTAGGTTTGGCTTTTATTGGATACGGTGTATGATTGTGAGAGTAAGTGTGTGTGCTCCTGTCTAACTCTATCTCCAGGGTAAAACTGAAGAGAATCAAGTGAGAGAAGAGACCTAGGCTAGATGTGGATAAATTGTGATAATATCCAGCATTTAGACAAAACTTTGATGTTTATAAAGGATTTTACATATGCTATGGCTGGGCCACAAAAAAGAAGGCAAACTCCTCAAGGCTTACCTAGATTGCTTGATATACCAGGGAGACTGGCCTGAAAAGAACAGAGGATCAACAGGAGCAAGGGATCAAAAGCTAGAGCTGGCAAGAAAGTCACAGGAATCTAATAGAAACCCTTTATTTTTCAGTTGGAGGAGCTGAGGACATCCCAAGGTCTTAAAGGGAGTAAAGAGTAGCACCAAGATTCAAACTCAGATCCCATTAATTCCAAATGCAGTATTCCTTCATTGTACGATCCTATTTCCTGAGAGGGAGTAGATACCCAAGAACTGCTTTCTCCAGGCCCAGGACTTTATAACAACATAAAGTAACCAAAGTGGAAAAGATGGTCTCCCACCATAATGAAGTTCCCCGATGTGGATGTCGACTTGGTGATGGGAGAGGAGAGAGATTTGTTTAGGGAGGGTTGGACTCAACTCCCTACCTCTGTGAGCCATTACACTTCCAAGATTCTGTCAACAATTCCGTGGACTTTAAGGCATCTCAGAAATGAGAGGATTGATTGCTTGCTGGCTCCAAGCAGTTGATTGTCGAAGTAGAGAGTCCAAGAAACATAAGCAGGTGAGCAGGGAAATCCCTTCTAGAATCCAGAGTGCATCCCAGGAAGGGAAACTGGATTGGGGGAAGGGTGGGTGTTGGAGGCCATGGGGAACCCTTGAAAACACAAACACAAAAGGAGGCTCTGAAATTCCAACTCCTAGCTTTCCTTATTTCACAATCCTGCTCAGAAAGTCAAGAACCAATTGACTATACAGTGATGTGGACTGCACAAATGCCAAAAGTAGAGGGTGCTCCCTGAGGCATCCCTACAGTTTTAGCTTGACCAAATGATTCTGATGATGGAAATGAAGTTCTGAGATGATTTGAATCAAGGATCTATCACTCCATGTCCTTGGTGTTAAATTTAGATAGAATTCTGAAGATTTGGCATAGGGTGAAACATTGGTGGAAGAGGCTGTAAACTTAGCAGCCTCACATATTAGGGCAGCAGGGCAGAAAAGGCTAAAGCAAACACTCTAAACAGTCAGGCTACCTCCCAGTTCACACTTCTATTGGCTGAATGAAGTCCACCTCCTCCTTTCACCTCCAATTAGGCCGGCCACTTTCATTGCCCAGAACTCTTTAGTTTTCTGTGCCAAAGTATCATTAAGCAAGTTACAGGCATTGGTACTCCAAGAAGCAGCCATACTACAGAGGAGTAGGCTGAGAGTGGGCGGAGGAAGGAGAGTAAAGTACCTGGGCTCCCTCTTTGGTGAGAAATCATTTATTTACAATGTTCTTGTCAAATGGTCAAGTTAGTCTATTACTCACATTTTAAAGTTGGTATTCTCTATTACAGACATTATGGTTAAATGTGTCTATTATTGAGAAATAACCCAAAGTGATTGCTCTGCCAAAGGAAGAAAGGGTCTTATTAAGAAGGCCACCTTAAAGATTGAAGCACTCTATGATGGCTATTGGAAATTCTACTTTTCAATCAACATACATACATACATACATACATATATATATATATGTATACACATATATACATACACACATTTATCTTGACATGGCACCTCCATGGCACTCACTCTCCTGAGCCCAACTCCTATGGGCAGTTTGGATTTCTAGACAGTGGCTAATTACTACTGCTGCTCTATTCAGGATCTAGCAATAACTCTTAGAGGACAGGAACAGGGGGAGGAGAGCAGTGTCTGATCCTTTCATTCATGAGTCCCCCATTATTTGCTTCCCACAAATTATCAGCCAGATTTGATTAGCTTTTATGAAGGGAATTTGTAAAAGAGGTATGAGAAGGAAAGACAGTTGTTAAAAATCAGCCCATTGAACATTCTGGAAAACAATTTGGGACTGTGCCCAAAGGGCTAAAAAACTAAACATACCCTTTGACCCAGAAGTGCCATTATTGGGACTGTATCCCAAGGAAATCATGAAAGAGGGAATAGGATCCAAATGTGCAGAAATGTTTGCAGCAGCTCTTTTTGTGGTAGCAAAGAATTGGAAAATGAATACATGCCCATCAATTGGGGGATGGCTGGATAAGTTGAAGGTAATGGATTATTATTGCTCTATAAAAATGATGAAAAAGCTGATTTTAGAAAGGCCTGAAAAGATTTTCATAAACTGATACTGAGCAAAACAAGCAGAACCAGGAATACATTGGTCACAGAAACATCAAGATTATGCAATGATCAACTATGAAAGATTTGATTCTTCTCAGTGGTTCAGGGATCCAAGGAAATCTCAATAAACTCTGGATAGAAAATACCATCTGCATCCAGAAAGAGAAGTAAAATTGAATGTAAATCAACACATGCTATGTTCACTTCTTTTTTCTGTTTTTTTTTCTCTCTCATATTTTTCCCTTTTGTTCTGATTTTTCTCTCCAAATACAATTCATAAAGAAATGTGTATTGGAAATGAGCTAACTGAAACACAGGGATCTGAAGTTTGAGGTGTTAACACCTAATGGCCCTTGGGAAAAATGAGATTTTGAGTGATTACCTTTGGTGATTATAAATCCAGATTTGATTTTTGTCAAAATTTGTACTGAATCTAAATTGTAATGTGGTCTCTATAGTGACATAAGTAGCAATATACAATGTCAAAAGTAAGAAAAAAGTTATTTTTTACATAAAATAATTTGAAAATTCATTTGACTGAATTGATTAGTAATACATTTTATTGAATCTTTTAAGTATAAAAAAGTGAGCCCCCAAACAAGCAGATAGGGATGTCCCCTTCACTTTTACAGACAGGGCCACAGGGAGAAAGTAAACTAGTAACACAGCAAAAGTGAGAATCATTAAATTCCAATTTATAGTAAAATTGTAGTAAAACTCAAGCTCAAGGAAGCCCAAAATCCAGGTCTGACTAGGAGACCTTGATCACTGGAAGTCTTTCTATGCCTTTGTGGCGTCCTGAAATTCCCTTCAAGCAAAGCTTTCCGCTCAGCTGGGAGTGCTTGAACTCTCCCAGCTATGGTCAGTTTGTTACTTCAGCACATTTCTCAGCTCCTGATGCTGTCTATCATTGCTGGTCTGGACCTTACTGTAGTGGACACTACTACCTGGCCAGCATTTCTATAGGGCCTACTATGTATCATGCCCTTTTTAATTATTATTTAATTTGATCTTCACCACAGCCCTAAGAGGTAAGTGTTATTATTATTTGCATTTTACAGTTGAGAAAAAATAAGGCAAATAGGTTGACTTGCCCAGGGACATACAGCTAATTCCTGAGATCAGATTGGAATTCAGGTCCATTCCTCCAGGCCAGTGATCTATCCACTGTGCCACCAAAGCTACCTCTAAGAAGAAACAGAGAGGAAACTCTCTTCTCCCTTTCCTCTACACCAAATACTATTCTGTCTCCAAAGGTTTGGTTAGTTGGTTTTTGCCCTCTTAGATCCCATTGCCATTCTAGTGCCTGATTCCAAATTAGTTGTTTTTTCTGTTTGTTTTGTTTTTTTAAACTACATACCACCCTCGAGGATGTGACCAATTCTGTCTAAGTACTCAAATTTCCTGTGTGATATCTGTTTTTTCTCCATCGACCAAATCCCCCATGAGCTCTGCAATTCTCTTTAGAACATATTGACAGCTGTATTACTTTTGATGGAGTGACTGATTTGACAGAGAGGCAAGATGTCTGCATCTTCTGTGGGGATCACTTGGACGGGCCGGCATCCATACATTGGATTACAGTCCAGTATAAGCTCCTTGAGAGCATGGCTTATTTAATTCTTATCTTGGCATCCCCAGCATCTAGTTCAGTTACTCACAATTGCAAATGCTCCAGAGATGCTTAAAAGTTGAGCCAAACCGAGGGTGGGTGTTCTGATTCCAAGCAGTGGAGGATAATGCAAGGCCATGAATCCTTTCCAAAGGAAAAGTTGATTGACCAGGAGCTCAGAAAAGCCTAAAGCATGGCAAAATCATAGCAAAAGCCAGCCAATCAGAGCCAAGTCTGCTACAGATGGAAAAGTGTACATGGGGAGGTGTGTAGTAGGTCCAAGGTACCTGGAAACTTTGAAAAGTTAGACCTTTAAAATTAAACATTGATAATCCAGCAACAATAATTAAAAAGGGAAAGGTACTTCTATAACTTCAAAAAAGATAAATTTTCATGGTGCTCTAAAAATATTTAAACTCCACATTCATCCTGGAATAATTTGATAGCAGTCTTTCTACAAATGGAAAATCCCTCCAATTCAAAGCAGAGGTAATGGGGACGGGGCATGGAGCCTCTGTGACATGGGCTGTCAAGAAGATTGACTTCCAGAGGGATTTTACCAAGAGTTAATATAATAAGGATTCCCTGGGCAGCTTAGAAGCAACTGTAGCCGATTAAATGGGGTTGAGCCCCACTGGGCAAGTCAACTAATACCTCTGAAAATTCATGTCATAGGACACCAGGCCTGTTTCTTAGACTAAGACTCAAAAAAAAAAAAAAATAAGTAAACCATTCTCTTCACGGCTGGCCTCCCATTTCCCTCTCAGCTTCTTCCCTGGAAAGTCTTTGCTTTGCTCAAATAGATCAGACCTTGTTAAGAGGGTTTTCAGAAAACCTGTAGCTGATGCATATAAAGACTGTTGGGCTCAGTTCCCTATTCCCAATCCCTCTATAAATGCACCAATACCTTTATAATGTACCAAAGGAGACTTGGATATCTTCTTCTAGATTTGATATTCCTGAAATACTAATGTTTCAGGAGAACATGAATAAATCTCTGTGATCTTCTGCAGAAAAGTCCATCAACAATCCTTAACCTGCAGTGGTTTGTTTCCCAGGGGAGACGTGAGGCTCAGAACTTAGAAATCTTTGTGCTTGGAGAGCTCTGTGGATATCCCCAGAAAGTAGCCAATTACCATATGCCCAAGCATAAAGCAGGACCAGCAATGCCCAATTCCCATGAGGTGCCACTATTGCATTTGGTTTCATTAAATAAAAGAAAACAAATTGTGGGAAAGGGAGTTTGTAGCTGCTTCGAGGATCAGAGGGACTTGATACTTCTAGCTTCAAACCTCCAGTACATTTGGTCACTTATTCAAAGTAAATAGAAGAATGGAGAACGATCATCAGAAATGAAGAAAAGTGCAAGTGCAATCAAAACTGGAATAGTAGAAGCTAGTTCAAATACCACATGGATCTGCTCCCCTACTCCAGAGCAAAGCATCTTTATGACCAGAGGCAGCGATGTAGCCATGCTTTTCTTTGTGGCCAGCAAACTGTGGGGTGAGTCTTTGGACAACACCTCCAGAATTTGCCCTGAACTCTAAGCTTTTTTCCAGTTAAGAAGACTTTCAGGAGGGTGTAGTTCTACCTCCAGATCCAGTTTTCTGTCCACTGTACCACTTAAAGGCCTCTGAAACTTTTTTAAAGGTAACAAAAGACAAAAACAAAGCAAAACTAGCCCACATCTTTAAGGAGATTAGGTGATAAGGATGTTAAACAAATTATTCCATGGAAGAAACATGGAGAATGAAAAGAAAGTTGTCCTCAAGGGAAATGCAAGGCTCAAGTGTCCTGAGGGGACTTAGAAAGACAGGTCTTGGAACATGAAAATACCATCTAGTATCTTCACAAAAATACAAAAACTACCCCTAGAAGGGACCTCAGGGTCCAAATAGTTCAATTAGTATGGTAGCAACAATGCTTTCAAAACCACCTCCTGTGGATAGTCATTTGATCTCATCTTGAAAGAAATATGGCCTCCAGGAGAGGAAAAGAAAAGGCCCATCAGACCTGAGATAGACTAAGCTTAAAACAGGGCATTGCTACTTTACTGACGTTTGCTTTCCTCTTATCACAGAAAATTAAACTTTGAAGAGTCTAAAAATCTCTGAGTTTACAAATTGAGTTAAATCCTTTTGATGAGAGCAAATGTCTGAGTGTGTTTGCAGTGAGTAATAAAGAGTTCTAAGTAAGAATGAGACTCCGGCATGGCTCAGGCAGAAGGCAGCTTTCTGCCAAACTCATAAACTTAAGTTTGATCCCTTAGCAGTTGGAAGTCAGCCTTTACACTTGGAGGAAATGACAAAGACTTGGTTTTCTAATAAGACTAGAAGGCCAACATAGAAAAAAAGTGAGAATTATGACCAACAATAAGGTTGCCTATTACACATTTGTGGGTAAAAGGAAAAGAAATACACTCAAGCACCAGAATTAACATTTTCTGTAAGCACATTACTGCAGTGGGTCTAAATTTCTAACTCTGATAGTCTTATTTGTTCCCACAAATTATGACTTTCCATAAAAACTGTCTTTGGTTCTCTTTGACACTGTATACATTTGAAATCAGTGAGCCAAGAAGAACATGGAGTCTGGACAATATCATTACTGTCTTTTTTTGCATATTTTGTGCCTACTAAAATAGGGCTTTGGCATCCTCAATTTAACATTATTAGTCTTAAGTCAGGTAATAAATTGTCTTGCCCATCCCTCAAAAGCAACAACAATAGTTCATGGACACAGACTATGAGTGGAGGTCACCTCTACAGTATCTTATGTTTGGTAATCCTTCTAATTGATAGTTTACACAGTTATTTCATCATTAGATTTATGTTAGTTTAATGACCAAACCAAATTAGCTCCTGCTTTTATAGCCAAGGGGATGATGGGCCATTACATGATTTCATGAAAATCAACTAATGGAAGTAATTTTCGCTATTGCTCAAAAACCCCCATCTTCTTACATGATTGGAGGGAAATCCATATTTGGAATAGAGAGGCTTTACCAGGACAACAAGCAAGGATAGTATTGGGCGTGTCGGCTTGTGCTCCTCAGAGTGTGTATTTTCTCTCTCCAAACAGCCCAAAGAGATATATTGAATGAAATAAGCAGTTTGCTTCACAGGCTTGGTGATTGAATAAGTCTCCAATTCTCCAGTCTAAAGTCTAACATTCTGCCTACACTTCTCCTTTACATGAATGTTTAATAGTTTTAGCTCTATTTTCTTAAACCCCCAAGTTGACCTTTGTTTGAAGTAATCACATAAGTGATCTGCATTTGCATTGCCTGAAGGGATAGAAATTTTGCATAAGGTTTCTCTCTCCCTAAACCCAAATTAAACATTTATATTATTTCATGTTGCTTATTATTAGATGCAATCTGCTGTAAATCTGTGGCTTCAATTCTCTAGTCAGGATCCTGGAATTAGAGTTGGAAGACATTGTAGAGGCCAATGGTCATCCTGAATGCTGTCACATGATTTATGGGGAAATTGAAGCCCAAATAGGAGGATAAATTACTCAGGGTTACCCAGACAGTTAGAGGCAGAGAAAAATGGAGCCCTGGTGCAAGACTCTTTCACTAATAAGTAAAAATGGATGATGAGATACAAATCAACAAGGAAATTAGACCTCTTAAAAAAAGAGGTCTAGGGAAAGTACTCCAAAATATCTTTTCCAAAGAGTGAAAGTTTCCAGGGAGAAAAAAAAATACCATTGATATTTAAAAGGTGACCACTTTTCTTTCAAAGGGGTACCTGTTTTAAATACCAACTTTTAAAGGACAACTAGAAGTACATTCTCAATTAGAAATATACTATAAATTAGGTTCCCCATGCCCAGTCAGGCTACCAAGCATTGCACATTCAAAGGTCAATATGCTAGCAACAGGGGCTCTTTAGAAGGCAGAAGATTTTTTTCTAGAGGATTTATTTTCCATATCTGTAAAATAAGATACATTCATTGGTATTTAAAGTTTATTCTCTTTGTCAATCCCAATGACACCCCCAACATTTCTCCTAGGGAGATTGCTTTCTGCCTGATGATTATAAATTTGGTCTTTTTATATTGATGTTAAAATTAAAGAATTTTAGAAAAAAATTATTCTCATTAGCAGGTTGAGAGAGTACAATTTTTATAAACTGTAACTTCAATTTCTTCCTTCCTGCAGCAAAGCAATCCTTAAGCTCCTACCTAACTGCTCAGTCAGTGTATTCTTCAGGACAGTTCCAAACCTTCTCTTCCCTTCACAAGCCTCATTCATTTCCCTCAGCTGAGGCTATTACTATATATTTTACCTCCTCAAAAAAATTAAGGTTATCCCCAGAGAACATCTCCCTTACTTACTTTACTCAAGTCCTTCATCATCCCACTAAATCTAATACAAAATCTTCTGTTTGATATTCAGAGCCTTCATAACTTCTCCATCCTCACCTTTCCAGTTTTCTTACACCTCCCACCTTCCTCTGCCCATACACATGTACTCTTTGATCCAATGGCACTGGCCCTCCTTCCTATTGCACAAACCCCTTCTTCAGATGCTAGGTGTTTCCTCTGACGATCTCCATTCATGGAATGCTCTCCCTCTCTGTTTCTACTTCTTGGTTTTCTTGGCTTTCTTTAAGTCTCAGTTAAAATACCACCTTATAGAGGAAGTATTTCCCAATTAGCTTTAATTCTAATGTCTTCCTCTCTTGATTATTTCCAATTTATCCTGCATATAGCTTGTTTACACATAGTTATTTGCATATTGTCTGTCCCATTAAAATGTAAAATCCTCAAAAACAGGAACCATCTTTTTCCTTTCTTTGTATTCTCAGACCTTAGCACAGTTCCTGTCATATATTAGGTGCTTAATAAATTTTCCTGGCTGAGTCCTCTCCTTCTCATCTGATAAAGACTCCTTATTTCAAAACACCTCCATATCACTCCCCACTTTTTTCTTTACTCCAACATCAGAGGAAGACATAGACTTTGTCACCAAGATACCCTATGTATGGCCTTGATTCTACTTCCCACCATTTCAGTAATTGTTAAGTATACCCCAATTCTAGCAATCACTCAGGTTTGCAATGCTACTGTCTTTTTTGAATTTTGAATCTCATTCTCCCTTCATATGCAATCAGTTGTCAAATCTTATCATTTCTATCTCAATAGTCAAACACATATACACATACAATATGTGTATATACCATAAATATACATTTATGTATATGTGCATATATAGTTTCTATAATGCTGTATATACTTCTTCTTATGTTTGTGTGCATGCATGTATGTACCTAGATTTATATGAATTGAGGCAAAATAAAGTGAACAGAATGAGAAGGTTGTTCACGATGTAACAGCAAAATTGTAATGGAGATCAACTGTGATAAAATTAGCTGCACTGATTGATACAATGATCACTTTCAGTTCCAAAGTATTCATATTGGAAAAGTGTTCCCTACTTCCAGAAGGAGCAAGGCAATAAACAAGTGCAGATTGAAACACTTTTTCACTTTGTTTTTCTTTTTTTTTATCTTTTTCAATGTGGCTAATATAGAAATATGTTTTACATAACTTCATATGTATAATAAGTATCATAGTATCATGCTTACTTTATTTCTCAATGAGCTGTGGAGAGATGAGAAAAGGGTGAGAAATTAGAATTCAATTTTTTTTGAAAAGTTAAAAATTTTAAAAGACTTTCCCCTCCTTCTTCTCTTCCTGACATGTTTATTTCTAAGATTAGCAATTTTTTGTCTATATAACTTGTTTGTAGATTGTCATTTGCATCTTTTCTCCCTCATTCAGGGATATGTTGGAGCTAGCTCCAATGAGTTGAAGAGAATCAAGTGTCATTTTTTCAATGGAAGCATTTAAATGTTAAAAATCAGCAAATGTTATAAATCAGGATTTGACTTTTTTATTATCTAGAAGTGAGAGTAATAGAGAAATGCATATTAAACTTAATAGTATATAATGTTTGCATATTTTTTTCAGAACTGTGAATTACTTAAGGGCAAGACTGAAAGGGCACAGTCAGCACACAATATGTGCTTTCTGACTCAACTTGGCTTATCCAAAGCACTTACTGCAGTTTTTACACGTCTGCTTGTTGTCTCATGAATAATGTTCAGGGATATGCTCTCTTCTTGTTCAAAATGTTGTGGTCTTAAAAAAATACTGCTTCATTGTACTTTTTTTTGGCATACTCTTCTATGGGCATCCCACTAAAGAAAGAATTATTGAGTATTTACTTTATTCAGGACAAATTCCATCAGAGAGGCTCACAGTCAACTTTATCAATGAAAGCATGATCTTACTGATGGAAACTTTGATGATTCCAAGCACATAGTTGGGCAGGCACCTATTGGGCACCAGGTCCTTGATACTAATACTAGTTGTTCCAGTAAGATTTCCCCCCCAGGTAACATACTACCTAATTTTATGTGCTATATATTATACTTTAGGAAAGGTTTTTGGCAACCCAATTTCAAGACTTGGCAGTTCTTTCTAGAAAATTTCAGTTTTGTGGATTAATGTTCTAGGATGTCAAAGAACTTTAGAACTTGTGTTATCCATCCCTATCAGTTTTACACTTGTAGTGAGCATAGCTTTATCCTTTATCCAAGTAATTCTTTCTAATATTGAATAGCACAGAGCTAAGCACAGATTCTTAAGACACTCCCATCTTGCACATCCATTGAAATTGGCCCTCATTGTATATTTGGAATTTGATGATTCAAATTTTTAATGTCTCTTGGCCTGGCTTCACCGGCCAAAGTATTTATGTTTATTTTATGTAAAATGATTTTTCACATGTTTCTTTATAAAGGATACAAAGTTTTTGATGAATGATTTGAGCCACTTGATCATTTCACAACCAACTGAAATATGATGCACAGTTTCTACTGTATCATTATTGATAATTATCTCTATGCTCCTTAAGTATGCCTTTTGTGTTATTTCCAGGTGTTAGGTCTTTCTCATGATCCCCAAGGTTTTGTATAAACAAGTTTACACAACTTAGCTACTCATCTTCTCTTGTTTCTTTGTCTATAAATCATTGATGAAATGGATAAGAATGTTGCCAATGAAGAATTTTTGATGCAATTTTTGGATTCATTGTATTTCAAGAATGCATCTCAGGAAAATTTAATAAAAACACACTATTATTAGCTTTGACTCTTGGACTGTCAAACGAGGTCTATTCCAAAAGATTCCTGTAAAATTGTTAATTGTACATTCTGAGAAAAGCTATCAGTACTTTACCTCTTTTTGGATGAGATCACTTCTACCCATATTTCATTAATGCAGTACTCTTTTTGGTTTGGACATCCATTCAAATCCATTGCCATCCATTTCATGGTGCCACAAATGTATATTGACAGGCTTTCCTATGGAGTTAATTGCCCTAAATCTATTCTTCAGTAAATACTGGCTTTTGGGATGCCAACAAATCTATTGACATACAAAGACTTGGTTCTCCCATGATGTTTTGACATGGTCCTTTTGCTCCAAATGAACATATTGTCTTTTTATTTTTATTTTGCATTTGTTGATAGTTTTCTTAATATCTAAGCTGTGAATATTTTATAACATGTGTGTGTGTGTGCATGATTGCCTTATATTTGAAGTGGTCACCATTGGTCTCATAACTGTTAGTACATATGTCATGGCAAAACAAAGTTGGAGTTTTCCTCTATCCAGCAAATTGGCCAATATGACCCAATATGGAAATAGTCAATACTGTAGAGATCGCGGGAAGATAGATGTGCACACTGTCACCTTGTTGGTAGTACTATGAAGCAATAGATTCATTTTTGAAAGCAGTTTAGAATTGTGGAAGAAGAACTATGAGAAGACACCTACATTATAATCTTTTGCAGAGGTGGGAGGTTCATGAGTTTGAAATGTTGCTTATATTTTCAAAGTTTTTTATATAATAATCAGTTTCTTTATTTTTTTTTTTACTTTTCCTCTTTTCTTTATGGATGTAATTTATTATACAGAATAAAATTCTGGGAGGGGATGGATACTGAGAGAAAATATTGTGATACAAAAACAAAATGTCTCAATAAAAATGTATTTTACAAACATAAAAATATATTTGATGGCTGCCATTAAGAAAAATGAGATCAGACTTGCATCAGAGAAGAAGCTGGTAAACTGCTTTGCTGGTAATTTATACGTTACCATGAAAAGTTTAAGCCAATAGTTATGTATCTTATTCTGACCCATGGCTTTCTATTTTTTCAAACAGACTAGAGTTTCAGACAGCATTCTTGCCATAACTGTTCTGTTATTATTATATAAATGGTACCAGAATTAATTACTTTTGGTCCACCTTATATGGTTGTATTTCACTATAACCCTTTTACATCCTCCTTCTTTAGAAATTGTCTCTCTATCTCTCTCTCTGTATCTTTCTATATCTCTGTATCTCTCTCTTGCTCTTCTTCTCTCCCTCTCTCTCTCTCTCTCTTTTCTGTCTATATGTTTCTCTGTCTTTGTCTCTCTCTTTCCCCCTAAATCCTGTTCTCTTCCTTTTCTCTCTCTCAGTGTCTATCTTTATCTCTGTCTCTGCCTGCCACTGTCTCCTCCATTTCTCTCTCACCTTATCATTTGAGTTTCTATATCTGTCTCTGCATCTCTCTACTTTCTTTTTTGTCTCTCAGTTTCTCTGCATCTGTCTTTCTCTTGATCTTGACATTTTTATCTTGCTCTTTGTACAGCTTTAGCTCTTAACTATTTGGCTTTCATCTTTAATTTGTTAATTAAGAGAATCAGAAATTTCTGATGCTTTCATTTTCCCAATGCCATGGTACATGTTTCTTTACTTTTGCTCTTAATTTGAGAATGTGGTTTGAAATTTTCTACTTGGGAGTTAATTACTGATGTAATCTTTGAATATCTTTTTCTCTGATCTTCAATGGTTTTCTCCAACCCTCTTTGCCATGCTGATATTTGCTTCCTTCCTTTGGGGAGAGGCCTGGAGAGTTCTATCAATGACAGTGTGGTAGTTTGTGACATCTGCTATCATGTTCAGGCACTGAAACAGTTTTCCATCACATCAAATGCTGGGGAACAAGGTATCCAGTAATAACAAGAGTTACCAACTTTTTAGAAAATTACTGTCTACTTTGTCTGTTAGTTGAATATATTTTATCAAACTCAAAAGGATTGTTATTAATATTTATATTATAGTTAATTAATGCATAGCAATTTTTAAAGCACTACCATATGTCAGGAAGTAGACTTGGCATTGAGCTTATAAAGACAAGAATGAAACTTCTGTCTTCTAGGAGTGAATTCAGAGGAATAACATGCATATAAGCAAACATAAAAAAAAAATACAAAGTAAATCCAGAGGAACTTGAAGTGGAGGATCAAGAAGTCTTGTATTGGGACTAAATTTGGAAAGAAGTTTAGGATCCTAAGGAGAATTCAAGGTATCAAGGAGCATGTGTGAAGGTGTACAAGTGGAAGATAGAATGAGGACCAACAAGGAGATCCTTGTAAGATGTGTTTGGGATTTTTGGTTGTTGTTGTCTTTATTATCATTATCATCTTCATTGTGAGTGATTTCCCTCTTCTCCATGGGTGTCCATTTTGCTTTTCTTTCTGACTAGCTACTGACTTTATAGAAGTTTGAAACTAGAGTTTCCACTCTAGACAACTTTCTCATGGATTCTCAGTTGCAATGTTACTGAGACTCCATTAAGGAACACAGGTTAGTCTTTTATAAATAATAGGATGGTTTTGCCCAGGAACACATGTTCCTGGGAATAGTATCTGTGCTGAGTGGAGCAAAGCCTTTTAAAGTAAATCAAGAATTGATATTCTTCATAATTAAAAATATTAACTCAACACAGGTACAATATTAATGAAACCAGGCTTCCTATTACAGGACTGGTCATGCTCCTAATGGTGACATCTGAGAACACTCAGGTGTTCTCATCCACAAGTAGGGTGCAATAGCTGATGCATATGGAAGATCAATAAACCAATTACAATTTTGAAAGCTCTGAAACAGGAAAAGAAATACTTGAGATCATTCTTTATAGAGGAAAAAATGCAACAGAAATGTGAATCAGTAAAGAGTTAAATGACTGGTCTGTGGGTCCCAGGTTTCTAACCTTGTAAAGAATGGAGGAAAGAAATATTTATTAAGTGCTGCCTATGAACCAAGCACTCAATGAAGCATTTCATAGATATTATCTCATTTAATTCTAACAGAATTAGGATAAAAGTAATAATGTCCAGAAAGCAGTATTATCCCCTTTTATAAGTGAGGAAAATGGGACAAAGAAAGGTTAACTGACATAACCAGTATCATAAAGTTAGTAAGTGTCTGGGGCTGAATTTGAACTCAGATCATCCTTACTCTCATTCTCTTTCCCCTATACCACCTAGCTTTCAGAATTTGTCCTTATTTCACTCTGTCCTTTCCTTTCCTTCTCAGTAAAGTGAAAAATAAATGAGAGGGGAGGAATATTGTGTGTGTGTGTGTGTGTATAAACATATATAATCAAACACACATACATATATATGTGAATGATTCCCCCACAGGCTTTGTTATCTCTTATATTCTGTGGAGTCCACAAAGAAAACCCTTTCCTTTTATTAAATTATATGATTTACTAAATCATATGCATTAACATAAACACATTAAAATATGCATATTAAGACAAGATGCATGTTTATGTATGTTTGATTGTATATATGTGTGTGCATATACATATATATGTATATATATATATGTATACATATATATACACACAGGCATAAACATTCACAAACACACAGATATATCGTGTTTGTGTTTGTGTGTGTGTGTGTGTGTGTGTGTGTGTGTGTGTGTGTGTATGTGTAGTTCTAAGGTCTAAATGAGTAGAATTCAAGATAAAGTGCCTAATCCCAAATTAAATTTCCCTCAAGCCGTATATTTATATTATATATATAATATTACACATTATATATATTAAGGATGAAAAAGCCCCACTATGCTCTGTGCCAACCAGAAATCAGAACTACTTTTGATTTATTACATCAATGAAATAGGGCCAGTCTGGAGGAGGGAGCCCAGGAGGGTCAAGGATTGGAAGGTTAAGTTTTCTGAGGGGCAGCTGAAAGTGCTAAAGTCATTCAGACAAAAGAAGAGAAGAATGAGGGGGGAGTGATGAGAGATGGTCGTCTTACAGGATTGAAAGAGATTTGATCTGACTCTCTGTGGCTTTAGGGTTCAGAATTAGAACTAAGACATGGAGGTTACATACAAATGAATTCCTGCCTAATAAATTTGAAGGAAGCTTTTTTGCTTTACAATGAATCCTTACGCGACAAAGATCGAAACAGAATCGTGTAAGGATTCATTGTA